>VSMD01104062.1:0-44726 GCA_008750895.1 Mirza zaza
TTTTAAGATTAAATGTGTCTTTAAAATATTAGGATCTTCAGTTATGAAGGTATGGGTGAAACTGCTTCCCTCAGACAAACCTGAGGTGAGGGATATAGGTGTCACATTCAAATCAAAAAGGTGCCTCTCAACAGGAAAGATTTAATCAGCTCTCCTTCCCAGGATCAGCTGCCAGGTTTGAACATTTACTTGTCTGTGTTCCAGGCAGGAGACACTACTAATTATGGGAGCAATTCTCATGGACACAGAGAAGAATTGTCTGAGCTGGGGAGTCAAGGCTCTGATCAAGATGGGGCTGAGAGGAAAAAAAGCCCCCAACATTCTTAGAGGAAATTCTGGAGTTGACAAGAGACATGCCTTCTCTGTAGGAACGCCCCTCTGACATTTGAAGATCTGGAAGCATCCTTTCCTTCACCTTCCTAACTCATATGTTAAGAATCCCTATTATCTGATAAGTTTATTTTGAGAAAAAAACAGAATGAGGGCTTTACCAAGAGTGACTCTCACAAATGATAGTCCCTGAAAAGAGGCAGACTTGGTCATCGGGGTGGCCAAAATGGAACAAGCATTTGGAACCTGTTGTGTCATCCTTGGCAAAGACACCACTAGAACCTTTCTGCTCTATGTAAAGTAAGCTATAGCAAAGTTTTCTTTTGGTACAAAATCTAGACTCACAAGTGAGCTTCTCCACCATCAGTCTGAATTTTTATTCTGCTCCACTTCTTTGTCCATTATGCAGGGCACCTGCTCCCTGTCCCTCCCCCACTCCTCCAGCTGTCTGTCTGTCTCATTTGTGTCAATTAAGAATTCAATACTGCTTGATTTAATTGAATGACTTTGCCTGTATAGAATCCCAACTACAGACAGGGCACCAGCCATCACTCCCATTGGCCAGAATAAAAACTCTAAAAAGCCAAAGGCATGTAAGGGTGCCTTAGGAAGGACCAAGAGGTTCTCACTGGCTTTGCCAGTGAACCTGAGAAAGAAAAAATGGCAAGACTGGGTTCCCAGACAATGCTCAGTCATGTAGTTGGTGGCCTACCAAGAGACAGCACTGCATCCATGATCATTTGGGTTCACTCCGTTTAGTTAAGGTTTTCAATGGGGATCTTAGGACTTAGAAAACAAAGAACCAACTGGAATAAACTTCTTCTAACACTTCCTAGTTTACAACATACTTTCATCCTCAGTCACTGATACATAGGTACTGTTAGTCACCTCCCTCTACTCACTGAGCATCTATATATGCCAGGCAGTGTTATCAGAGCTGAAAACAGTGTTCTAAGAACCAAAAATACAGTTCTTGTTCTCATGAAAGTTACATTCTAATGGGAGGGGGCAAAGAAATAAATAAGTGAACATATAGTACATTAAATGGTTATAAAGGTATTGAGAACCATAAGCAGTGTTAAGGAAGATAGAAATTATGGTTTGAGCAGAGTGTTTTAGTTTATAAAGGGTGGTCAGAAAGGACTCACTGATAAGGTGATTTTGAGCTGAGACATAAAAGAGGGGGAGTAAGCCATACAAACATGAGGAGGAGAGAGAAGAGGAGGAGGAGGAAGAGGATTCCTGGCAGAGGGTTCAGCAAGTACAAAGGTCCTGACACAGTTTCCTTGCTGAAGGAGGCCAGAGTGGCTGAATAGAATGAGCCAAGGGAGAGATATAGGAGATAGGGAAGTGGGTTTGGAGGGGGCAGACTTTGTTAGACCTTCTAAATCATTGTAGGGTCTCTGGTTTTTATTCTGAGTGAGATGAGAAGCCACTGGAGGGTTTGTAGTAGAGCAATGACTTATGTTTTATGATATGACTTATGTTTTTAAAAAAATTTTATGGGTACATAATAGTTGTAAATATGACTTATGTTTTAAAACATTCTGGCTGCCGAGGGGTGCAAGGACAGAATCAGGGAGACCAGTTAGGAGGTAACTGTGGGAATCTAGGCAAGAAATGATGTTGGCTTGGGTCAGCCTGGTAGCAGTGGAGGTGGTGACAAGTGGTCAGATTTTGGAGGTAGAGGTGCCAGGATTTGCTGATGGACATCATGAGGAAAACAGGAGACGTGGAGAGGAATCGAGAATCTTGTGAAGGTTGTGGCTCGAGCAACTATTAGACAATCCAACGGAAAGAAGACAGGCCTTGAGTCAGAGGCTGAGACCAAATCTCACTTCCACGGCTCTGGACTGTGAAGTCCTAGGCAAGTCACTGATTCTCTCTGAGCATCAGTTTCTTCATCAGTAAGAACATGGTAATGATAATAGTACCGCTCTCACAGGTCAGTGGTGAGAATTGAACAGGATGTGAGAACGCTTAGAAGAATACCTGGCACTGAGACATTCAATGAATGTCACTTGAATCTGGGAGCAAATAATGCTTTGAAATATTATGGCTCTAGGGTTTTCTCAATTCTCTCTTCATTAACTTGTCATTCTCTAATGGCGTCCCACTGTATTTAGAATAAACTACAAACTCCTTCCAGGTCCAAGAAGGCCCTGTGTCACTAGCCTCACCTACCTTTCCAAACTACCAGCCACATTGACCTTCTGTCTGGCTGCTAATAGAACCTGATAAATTTCCATTTTCAGAACTATCACATGCTCTATTTTCTCCATCTAGAATGGCCTCACCCTGGGCTGGTGCCTTCTCATGCTGCAAGAAATATTAATTGCTCAGAGCAGCTCTTCCTGACTGTCAATTTTAAAACAGTTTCCCACCAATATGCTCTCTTCCAGAATTCATTTTTTTCATTTAGAAAAGTTAATCACAATTTATAATTCTGTGTACCTGTTTGTTGTCTATCTCTTCCACTAGACTGTAAGTTCCATGAAGGCAGGGACCACAATGTACATATCCGATGACTAATATAATACTTGGCTCATAGTAGGTTCTCAATAAATATTTGCTGAAATACTGAGTAAATACTGAGTGCCATATAAAGCTCTTATTCCTATTCACTTGCTGGTATTTTTTTAGTTTTGTTTTTTTTTTAAACTTCACTTTCTCTGGCTGGGCGCAGTGGCTCACGCCTGTAATCCTAGCACTCTGGGAGGCCGAGGCGGGCAGATAGCTCGAGGTCAGGAGTTTGAAACCAGCCTGAGCAAGAGCGAGACCCCGTCTCTACTATAAATAGAAAGAAATTAATTGGCCAACTAGTATATATAGAAAAAATTAGCTGGGCATGGTGACACATGCCTGTAGTCCCAGCTACTCGGGAGGCTGAGGCAGGAGGATTGCTTGAGCCCAGGAGTTTGAGGTTGCTGTGAGCTAGGCTGATGCCACGGCACTCACTCTAGCCTGTGCAACAAAGCGAGACTGTCTCAAAAAAAAAAAAAAACCTTCACTTTCTCTGCATTTTGCACAGTTCAGTATTATATTTCACTGTGGAATATTAATAAAAACACTTTTCTCTGTTGAACCAGAAAAGCCTTTGACTTTAATTTCATGCACACTGTACTGGGCTTAATGTCTATGTATAGTACTAATATTGATTTGTACTTTTTGTGTGTGTGTGCTTACTTCTCAGAGCTATACTTGTCTTTAGCCTTAGGTGACAAAAGAATAGGGCGTAAGCTTCAGGTCATCTAAGAATCCTCACTCATCTATCCAAAGGATATGTATAGACAAAGGGAGTGGGGAGGGAATTCCAAGACAGGAAACAAGGTCACCAAAGCCACGCAGCATGTTGTGTGGGGGATAACCAAGAAATACATATGGGTTTTGGTGGTTGCAGTAGGGGTGGCAAAGATCAGATTGGCTAGACAAGGTCAAATGAATTGCAAATGTTTCCTCCTCCTATATTTTCTGAAAAGATTTGTGTAAGATTGGTCTTTCCTCACCAGCGAAACTATCTGGGCCTAGAGCTTTCTTTAGGAAAGATTTTTGATAACAAATTCAATTTCTTTAATAGACATAGAGAAATTCATATTTTCTATTTCATCTTGTGCCAGTTTTAGTAAGTTGTATTAGATAAGGAAGGCCTTAAATGCTAGACTGAATCTTATTTTCTTGAAATGAACTGCATTTTAGAGCCATTAAAAGTTTTTATGGGCTGGGCATGGTGGCTCACGCCTGTAATCCTAGCAGAGGCAGGCGGATAGCTCCAGGTCAGGAGTTCAAAACCAGCCTGAGCAAGAGCGAGACTCCGTCTCTACTATAAATACAAAGAAATTAATTGGGCACCTAAAATATATAGGAAAAAATTAGCTGGGCATGGTGGTGCATGCCTGTAGTCCCACCTACTCGGGAGGCTGAGGCAGTAGGATCATTTGAGCCCAGAAGTTTGAGGTTGCTGTGAGCTAGGGTGAAGCCATGGCACTCACTCTAGCCTGTGCAACAAAGCGAGACTCTGTCTCAAAAATAAAATAAAATAAAATAAAATAATCATAATAAAAGTTTTTATGTGAAAGAATGATAGTACTTCAGGAAGGTTAGTCTGGAGAATGTACAATAAAGGTTTGGGAGAGAAGTCAGGAAAAAGGGAGAAACAGAGGAGGGAGAACCAGATAGTAGACTTTTACAGAAATGTGAGGAATAAGTGACAAAGGCCTTGGCTAGAATGGTTTTAGAAATAGAGAAAAAGGACCAAATTCAAGAAACATAACCACTTTTTCTTTATCTATATCTCCTTTTGCCTGAATTAGGTTGATAAATTTTAGTACTTAATGGAACATTGTACTGCTTCTCAGCATCTCCTCTGCCCTAGGTGGAAAGCATTCCTTGTACCAGCACCCAGTGGTAGGAAGGGATAATATTTCTGCTGTGAGTTAGACTTCCAGCCTTTAAGACCTGTGCTGTAGGAACTGGTGCCACCTGTCTGTCCTTTTGGTTTTAAATTTAACTTTACAACTAGCTTTTTCAATACACTGTTGATATTTTTCTTTTTTATATGACAGATGTGGTTTCACAGGGCATCTAGAGGTTGTTTAAATTCTGTAAGTAAATACTGTGGTGTAGTTGTTTTTCTAATTTGGGAACTGAAAAGGCAACTATGATAGGGAGTAGAAACATGGGATTTAGAGTCAAAAGACCTGAGTTTTACCACTTGGCTCAACCACTTTTTAGCCGTGTGACCTAAGGCAAGACAATCTCTCTGAGACTTAACATCCTCATGTGCAAACTGAGCATAATGCTAACCTTGCATATTTCACAATGTTGTCCTGAGAACAAAATTAAAGAAGCTTTTTCATTCTTTAAAAACAAATATTCCGGGGGGGCGGGGGAGGGGGGCGGGTATATACATACATAATGAGTGAGATGTGCACCATCTGGGGGATGGTCATGCTGGAGACTCAGACTTGTGGGGGGAGGGGGGAAAGGGCATTTATTGAAACCTTAAAATCTGTACCCCCATAATATGCCGAAATAAAAAAAAATTAAAAAAAACAAAAAAAATCCAAATATTTCCAAGCTGGTGAGGTGGCACATGCCTGTAGTCCCAGCTATTTAGGAGGCAAGAGGATCCTTTGATTCCAGGAGTTTGAGGCCAGCCTGGACAACATAGCAAGACTCAGTCTCAAAAAGAAAAAAAAAAAGGTAGTTAATTTAAAATCCAGTGTCTAATTATTCCTGTGACTGTTTTTAGTTAAAGTAACTAATTAGCATAAATGAAAATCTTTCATCTGAAAATTCCCATGAATTTTCTTTGGGTTTTTTTTTGCTTTGTTTTGTTGTTTGGGGGAGACTTCCATACCTCAAAGTGACTATGGTAGTACTACTTGACTTTCAAAGAAAATAAATAAAATTTAGTTTTTGATATGCAATTTTCAACTAAGATTTGCAAGACTTTATAGTTTTGAGGACTGAGTAGCTTTCAAAGGGGAAATTATTCTTCATTTAGCAGTGGCACTAGAGTTAAGCTAGATTTACAAATCCTGAGTCTTAACCTAGGATCTGAGAGGTACTAAATCAGTCATGAGGAATTTTCTTTTCCCAGATATGTACATGGCTTGTTCACTTCCTGGTCTCCTTCAGGTCTTTACACTAGTGTCACCTTCTCAGTGAGATCTTCCCTGTCCTTCACTTTAAAATGTAAACGTTCCCCCAACTCCTCACTTCAATTCTCTCCTTATTTCTCCTCCACAGCACTTATCATTTAACATACTATATGGTTATTTCTTTTGCTTATATATATCTCACCCCTTTACCATCCTTTTCCCCTCCACAATATAATCTCCATGAATTTTCTCTGTTCACTGTTGTATCTGTAATATGTAGAATAGTACTTGAGACATAATAGGCACTCGATTAATATTTGCTGAATAAATAAAAGAACACTTCATGGGTTTTCTCTTTGAATCTAATAGTGTAAGAATACAGTATTCCAGCAAAACACTGATGGAACTCTGACCTGGATGCTTCTTCTAACGACATCCACAGCAGAGCAGCATGTCCACATTTAAACTGAAAGGGTCCTATTCTCTTAGCTCTGAGAACAATGGAAACTTTTTTGGTCATTGTTTACTTTATTGAGGATGGCAGAATATAGGAAGAAGCAGAGCAGTGTCTAGGGGGTCATCTTCTATGAGAATGCTCTCCCGAATCTTGGGCTCTGGGCAGGCTGCCTGTCAAGTTAAGTCGGGGGTCATTAAGATAATCCTCTTCTCTCACTTCCAGAGGATTCCCTCTGAAAAACAAGTACTCCAGGAGGGGAATCACAGCTTAATCCTCCATCATTTAACACTTGAGTTGGATTTAGGATATGGGCAGGAAGCCTCATGTTGCTAATTTTGTAGTGCCTGGGGCAGAATCCGACCAGTTTTTTTCACATACCAAAGTCTCCCTGCCCCTAAATATCACTCCACAAACAAATGCTATAGACTACAACTGATGAAGGATGATAGGAAACTATTCTCTTTAACCAGCTACAATTCTATCAACCTGATCTCCTCTGCAATTATAGTTACCAAGAGATCATAAAGCCTAGAGGAGATTCTGTTTCCAAACATACCAAATTGGTGTCACAGAGAGTAAACCAGATTATCTGCCTTCTAACTTGTGCCCTAGGGCATGCATTTGGTTGTAGAATGCCCATCCATGAGGTCATCAAGTGTTATAAATAAGTATATATTTGTATATGTAGTTTACATGCAAATGTTTATACTCAAGTTGAGTCTCTTCCATGGCATGTGCTATGAACAGTGATTCCCCAACTCCCATCAAGGGACTAGTTATACTGGAGTCCATGCAGAAAATAGATTCCTGGGTCCCATCTTTGACCTAACAAAACAGAATCTCAGGGCAGGTATAACATCTGTTTTGTAAACAAGCACACAGTGATTATCATGAATGGTCACGTTGGGGAACACCTACGGAGGACACCAAGGAAGTGTATAATGTGGATCCTGACTGTAGGTACTTTATAGTTTATTTGGAAAGTTAGAACTGAAATACAAAATAACTGAACATTATTTTCATAAGAGTGGCCAACAATTTGGTACATTACATAAGTGCTACCAATGTGAAGACAGAAAGGGAGAGATCAGTGATCCTCCTGCCTCAGCCTCTTGAGTAGCTGGGACTACAGGCACACACTGGCATGTCTCGCTAATTTTTCTATTTTTTGTAGAAATGGGGGTCTCATTATGTTGCTCAGGCTGGTCTCAAACACCTGACTTCAAGTAAACCTCCCACCTCAGCCTCCCAAAGTGTTAGGATTACAGGCATGAGCCACCACACCCACCACAGATAAGATTTGAATAAAGGAAAGAAAAACATATGGAGGAAAATCAGTAGGAAAATGAACAAAGGTTCAGAGGCAGGAACATAGCAGCATGTTCTCAGAACATTGAGTCTGGCCAAATTAGAACATATACTTTGATGAAGAGTTTGAAATAGGGATTGATAGGTACGGTTGATAGGCCAGATTACACAGGTGCTGGAAGTTGAAGAGAAAAGTTTAACCTCTCTGAGGTGGGAAAATAGAAAGTGAAATCAAACCACCAACTGAGCACTCTGAGTGGCAGAAGGGGGATGGGTTCTGGTGCACACTTGAGAGTAGAGCCTAACCTCTCCTCCTCTTAGTTGAGACTCTCTCCAGCAAGGGAAAGCTATTAGAAGGGTACCTGTTGTCTATTTTCTCATCCAACTCTCAAATACAAGTCTCTTTCCTTTGCTTCTTCCTATTGAAGTCAGCAGAGAAGTTCTCAGGGAAGCTGCAAGCTGCTTCGCAATTCAGAGCAATGCTTACTTCTAATGCCAGAAACCCATCTGGGTCTGTCTATAACCCTAAGGTAGTTTTTAAATCCTAAACACATATTGGTCTGGAAATTCCTCACAGCTCATGGCACAGTTTACCTACATTGAGTATGAATGTATTGTTCCCAATTCTTCTGGTAAAGGATTTGTGAACTGTGATCCTATAGAAAAACCATGTTGAGGACAGAAGGACACAGGAGCTGTGTCCTTCCTGATGTGTATCTAAGAAGGTAAGCTTTTTCCCTTTGTTTTCTGTTTCTTTTGCTCACTACAGAACAAGAAGTTTCAGAAGCCAATGCTCGAGCCAGAAAGCCAAGCTCCTGGGTGATTGAGGATTTTCTGGTTTCAAATTAAACAGAAAACTAAATTAGCAAATTAATTGTTGGATGTGTTTTCCCCGTGCCCTTGATCAGCTGCTGCAGGACCAGTAGCCAATGAAAGATGACTTTTGGCTGCCCTGGAGAGGGGGCAGGGTTCCGAATCAGGTTCTGCTAGCTACCAAGTGTCAGACATGTTAATTTTAAATTACTTTTGTACAGCTTGGTGTCAAAATGATTAAAGCATGAAGAGAAAAACAGAACCAAAGGAGAGAGAAGGGAAATCATTTACCTTGCATTTGGAGCAAGGACACTTGCAATTCCATTTCAGATGGACTTCAAGACAAGAGGGTTGTGTGATGCCATGGTTCTCCATTCCCTCTGTTTAATGTCACTATCTCCATATGGCAGAATCTGTATCTCTAACATAGTAACACTAATATAGGCACACTTTCTTCCCCCTTCCTCAATAAAACTTCATTCTAATAATACATTGGGCACAGTACTAAGTATACTTTACATTTAATATACCAAATAGTTCTCATGTCAATGCAATAATGTGTCATTATTCCCATTCACAGATGAGAAAACTGAGGCTTGGAGAGGTAAAGCCACTTGCTGTAGTCACTCAGCAGAGGCAGGGCCCTACTGCCTCCTCTCGATTTTCCCTTTGGATTGGAGGAACTAATAATTTTAAAAAGTTTGATTGCTAAGACAACTTCGTCGTCCCTTTTAAAAGTCATGTGTGCTTTCTTTTTGTATGAAGATGCTGCTGAGGTCAGCCTTATTCTTCATGGAATAGCTGTCTTCACAGAACTAGTTTTCCAGAGTGAGCAAGTAACCAGCCCATTTTGGTTGGCTTGTCTTCATCTCCCAGTACCCAGCTTTTTCACTTGGGTTCATGGGCTTCATGACACTTTGTGCTCAAGATGAGCCACCTAGTCTGATTCTTGTGTGTGAATTATAAGGCTGAGCTCAGTTGCTATTTCTTTCAACCATCAACACAAAGCTGCACTGCTTGAGTTCTCTCAGTCTGCCAGATTTTATTGTTTATTTTCTCCACCATTCCTATAATGTGGGGGGATGTCACCCCACATTATCTTACCACATTGTTGGCCTCCAGAATTGCAGCGTGGGGCTACAATTCAATTTTTAAGATCATGGTGGTACTGAAATCACAATACTGCTCCCTGGATACTACTAAATAAGTTTTAGGTACACAAGGATATCCTAAGGATGCTGAGTGATACCAAAGCTACCATTCAGGATAATAAAGATGTCAAAAAGTGATCTAAAAACACAAGATGAAATAATTGCCCACTGACAAAAGTAGAAATATTAAGCCTTAGAACTTTAGGAATGTTATTAGCAGCTGACTTTTAGAAAGTGCTGGCTATCACTGTGCTAAGTGCTTTTCAAGAACCTAATGAGGTAGGCTATATTGTTTTTCCCCTCTTCACTGTCCAAGTGACTGGCAGGGTAAGGATGAAAGGCACCTTAAACATTACATAGGCCAGTGACAATGCGCACTTTGAACGTCTCCAGTGATATGTAGCTTGTTACATTCTAAGGCAGTCTATTTCATGTTTCCATGACTTCTTCCACATTCTGAGCTAAAATATGTGTCTCTGAAGTTCCTACCCGTCAGTTCTAGAGCTCTGGAGCCTTTTAGTAGAAGTCTAATTCCTTTTTTACACAATAGCCCATGAGGTATTTCAAGACACCTCTTTGATCATTCATGAATTCTTCAACTCTTCTTCATAAGTTAGGGTTTCAAGTCCCCTCATCATCTTGGTTGGTCGTTCTCTTTATTATAGCCCTCTAAAAGAGAACACATTACTTAGATGTGGTCTAACACAGAATAAAGTGGAGCTCTTTCTTTCCATGTTCCAGATGATGTATTTCTATTAATCTAGCCTAAAAGTACTTTATTTGAAGGTCCATATGGGGGAAAAAAACAACATCATTGCCCACCACCTCCCCTTGCCATGTACTCAGTACTCAGTTTTCACATTTATGCTCTTTTTCTAGTTCTGTCATAACACACCCACATACTTCTCTTCTGTATGACCTTGATTGGCATTCTTCGCAGTGTGATACTGATCCCTCCATGTGCACATATGTTACATTTATTCTCTTTCAGCTTCCTTCCATTGCTGTCACTCTTCCCATTTCACCTCCTGGTTTCTACCTTGTCCAACATCAGAGAATCCAAATTTTACCATCTTTAACCATCTTGCTTCTTTATAATTTGAGGTAGTAATGTTATAAAACATTATTATCCAGTGAGGTTGGATTGTCTGTCCTGGTTAGCACTTACAGTACATATGCTGACAGTCTGAGGCTGTCTTCCAAGAGGGTAATCTGATTTGGGGATGCTTTCCCTAAGTAGATCTCAACAAAGATCTTCACTTTACTGGAGTTCCAGAGGGAAAAATATGGCCCAGGACTTGGTCACATAGAGGACTTCCTGAATACAAAAGGTGGTGGATTAATGGTGACTTTATACTCTATAGTGAGTTAAATTTATAACTAGCTTGAGTGATGAAAAGCATAACAGGAACAGCCAGGATTCAAATCCTAGCTCGGTTGTTTCTAGACTGGGTGATCTTGGGCAAGTTACTTAATTCTCTGCGACTCAATTTCACCATCTATAAAATAGTGGCAACAATTGTACCCACTTCTTAGGCCTGTTGTGAGAAGTTAATTCGTATAAAGGGCTTAGAACAAACAGCGCCTGGCTCACACATACTAAAGAATAGCTATTATTATAATCCCTACATGTTGTAAGAGAATTTAAAGGTAGAACAGAAAAGAGATTATTTCTTCCAGGCACTTGGGTTTTCTGCTTGCATCTTCACAAGCCTTGATTCATTAAGCATTGGTATTGAGGTTTTGGCTTTATAAGGAAGCAGACATTCAGAAGGAGGCTCAAGAGTCATTTGTGAATGAATGCCCCTCAATCTGTGGCTGGTGAGGAGCAGGGCAGAATTGTTATTTAAGAGGGACAGTAAAGGCTAGAAGATTAGAATCTATCAGGAGATGAGATCCAGCATGATCTCTTCCTTTTCTCCCTATTGAAAAAAGAAAAATCTTTCAAAAATGAGTAAATGTGGCTCCCAGCAGATCGTATCAAAAGAATTAAGTGGTCTACATGACCAAATTTTTGTACTTTTATCATCTCTGGATTTAAAAAAATAAAAACATGACCTCCTAGCACCAAAACCCCACCCCACCCCACCCCCACGTTTTTAGTTTTGGTCATCTAGCAGTTTAGAATAGAATTTTACAAAATGTCAAGGGTTTCACAGAAATTCCTGTTTGGTTGTGTTTTATGGTCTACAGTGTAGACTCTACACTAACATAAAAACTAGTTTAGGTTATGTCAAATCGTGTTAAATTACAACATTAAATAAATGCAAAGAGCCCAGAACAAAGAAAGTGATTAAGCTGGTTTAACTGCATTCAGCCCACTATGCTAAATCCCCTTAGGGGGCTCAAGTTAAACAACAAATTTGGTTTCCTGGCCTAAATCTTTTTCTTCAAAGAAATTTTTGTGATTCTGATAGGTTTGTTTTCATCTTCTTCATTTTTCAGTCCCCAGGGAAGCTGGGGTGAAAATAACCTACCTGATCGTGTTGCATTTAAGGAAGAGACGGAATAGAGATGGAATAGAGGGTGATGGGTTACACTGCTGTTGGACGAACAGAGGCATGAGGCCAGTTAGTAACACCCAGGATGAGGATTTTATCCAGCAGTGAATCAAATAAGGCTGCGAGGGAGATAATAAGGTGTAATTATAGCAGTGCTGTTAGTGCCTGTTTATGGGGTCTGGCAGCAATTTGATCACCCCTCATCTTGAGAAATTTGTAATTTGGCAGTAAGAATTCTTGCCTTAAAATTTGGCACAAACGCTCACAGTTTAATATTGCAAAATATGGAAAATGTTGAAATGTGACTGCTATTCTAAGTGAACTTTTTCAGCTCTTTCGAATTGGTTTTTTTCTGTTGGATTCGGAAACAAACGCCTCTCTTTTGAAAAGTTCACGAGGTTTTTTAAACCACAAACTCAAGTAAGCTTACGAGCAAATATACCGCTGTAACAAACTCGTTTGTACATCTTTGTGTACATACGGGGGGAAAAAAGGTATCACTCCAAAAACCCGAGTTCCTTCTGTTGGTAGCCCTTTAAAAATTCTCACAATCAGTATTTTGTTTAATTTCCTTTGAGTCTGAGCAAAGTAACGTGGTGTTGCTCTTCGTCTTATAAACCAACTGCTTCCCCCAAGATCATTACTCGTTTTAAAGTAGAAGTGAGGTCACTAAGCTAGAGAAACCGGCTTCTCTAAAGTAACTGAAGTTTTCTAACAGGAAACCGGTCAGTTCTAGTGTATCTCGGCTCCGGTTCCCACGGCCCCAGCAGCAGCGGCGCCCCAGACGCCCCTCTCGGAGCCCGGCGGGGGCGCGGGGTGCTGTGGGCGGCAGGGGGCAGCAGCGGGAACCCGTTGTTCTAGAGGCAGGGGGTGGGGCGGGAAGCCACCCCCCCCCCCGTTTCCGCGCCCCACTCCCTCCCCTCACCCCGCTCGCGCCTCCCCTCCCCTCCGCGGGGAGAAGGGCGGGGGCGCGCAGCCCTCCCCCGGGACAGGGGGCGTGTTTGTCCCCTCCGCACCCCTCCCCCCGGTCCGGCTCTCCTGGCTCCCCGAGGCGGGAGTTTCCAGGAAGAGCTCAGAGCGCTGCCGCACCACCGAGCGCACGGAGACATCAAGTAGTCCCTCAGAGCGACTGTATTAGAGGGGAATCCGAGCTGCCAGGGACTGGGGGAGTTGGAACCCTGGGGAGATAGGGAGAGGCGGCCTGGGCAGAAGGTTCCCAGGGAAAGAGGTCCGAGCGCCCACTTTCCATTCCTGGAGAAGGATGTGTGGGGGAGGCGGAACGAGTTCCGGCGGAGGGCTCGGGCGCGCCCGGTGGAGTGAAGCGCCGCGCGGTCGAAGCGCTCACTGAGTTAAAGTGGGCGGGAAAACCCGGAGCGGACTTTCTCCGACACGCCCAGGACGTCCTGCCCCATTCTTCGTCGGGGAGGGGAACGAAAATGAAAAGCGTACTGGAGAAACGTGTTCCCTTCCCCTGCTTCCTTAATCTCCATCGGGTAACAGGTGCCCACCCACCACCTCGAGGGACACGCCGCCGCCCTCTCAGACCCCGGCGGGGCGGGGAAGACTGTGCGGCTCCTCGGGCTCTAACGTCCGCACCGTCGGCGCTGGGCGCGCGGTCAGAAGCCCAGGCCTGCGAGCTGGAGGCGCTGGGCGCGCGCATGCGTGCGGTAGGCGCGCGCTCCCCGCCCCTTTCCTGAGCGTGTTCGCTTCTCCCCTCCCCCCATGTTCCTCATCAGCCACCTCAGAGCCTCCCCCGCACCCAGCTCCCTCTTTTCCGGGGGAGGTGGCCCGTCTTGCCCATCCACTGACTAACCCCTTCACCCCAGTTTCGCCCCGCCCCTCCTGAGCTTCGGTACAAACTCCGTTGCTAGAGCTCGGCTTTCACATTCCCGCCTCCGCCCTACGTCTCCCCTCCCAACCTTGAAGCACTTCCTGCAAACTGCCCTGTTCTCGCTCGTCTGCGCGCCGCCGCCTCCCTGCCCCAACCGGATGGCTGCTCTCACGTTGGTGGGGCCGCGGGTTCTAATCCTGTGTTCCTGCCTCCCTCAGGGTAGCAGCCGCCTGCTCCATTTTACAGATGGGGAAATGAAGGTGCAGGGCAGAGCTCTAACAGGCTGACCCTTAAAGGCTCCTTGAGTCGTTCCCAAAATCAGGCGCGGTAACACTGCTGGCAGGATAAAGCCTCGACTTTGTACAATTTAGGCAACATCGGAAAGCCCGCCCCTAAACCTTTCCTCTTGGGACCCTCAACGCTTAAGGCCAAACCACAGCAGTCCAGTTAGCATAGAAGCAATTTACCCCAAATCAACTGTGTCACGATGACTACCATAGAAGAAGGGCCGGTTAGAGATTTTAGCTGGCACGCAGGCTTTTAGAGGTTACGCAGGTCATTCAACGTAAAGTTTTAAAACACAATGTGCAATGCTTTCTCTTAGATTCCGTAATTGTCTTAATCCCTGCTCTCATTCGAGACCATTTTTTCGGTTTTGAAAACATTTTTATGAAATTTCCCCCCTCAAAAAAAAAAGAAAAGACTCCTACCATTTATTTTGAAAGATAACTTTCTCTTCTTTGTTGAAACGGTTCGCAGTTTTATCCTGAATTCCACCTTCCAGTCCTCAAAATCAGTTTTTCCTTGGGCTTCAGCTCTGACTAAAGTCACCTCAAGACCAGGAGAGGCTTGCAAGAGAGGTGATGGATTCCAGAGAGAATCTTGAAACACTGCCTCTGTAAACCTTTTGTGTACCACAAACTTAAAAGCTATAACTAGGAATTCAAGGAAACAGGAGACCTGTTATTTTATGTACATTTATACATTTAGAGATTTCATATTTCAGTTTTAAGTGTTTTGAGGGTCTCATTCCAAGCATTGTAAATGTGGATCTGTTTTTGTTCAGTTTTGTTTAGTTGTAAATGACAGGGTTTTTTATCATGATTTTTTCTCTATTGCAAATATTCCTAAATCATTTATTGGACTGATGTCTTTTAAGCATAAGGATAGTGTGAAGAAACAGTGCAGATTTTAAAAGACAGTTTTTGTTGAGTAGACAGAATATTGCACGCTAACATTTTCTGAACATTAGTTCTGTAAACCTTTTTTCTGAAAAAAAAAAAAGAGCAAAAGCAGTCTATCGATAGGAAAAAAACTGCTCTTCACCACAGGCTCAAGTCAGTAAAAATTCATTGTTTCTAAATTATTCCATCATTTTATTTTATTTTTTGAGACAGAGTCTCGCTCTGTTGCCCCAGGTAGAGTGCAGTGGTGTCATCACAGCTCTCAGCAACCTCAAACTCCTGGGCTCAAGCCAACCCCTGCTTCAAGCAGCCTGAGTAGCTGGTACTACGGATGTGCACCCCTTATTTTTAGTAGATGGGATCTTACTTTTGCTCAGGCTGGTCTCCAACTCCTGGGTTCAAGCAGTCCACCCGCCTCAGCCTCCCAGAGTGCTAGGATTACAGGGGTGAGCCACTGTGCCTGGCCCTATTCCATTATTTTATCACTTGAATTACACACACACACACACACACACACACACACATTTCTTTTCTCTTTTTTTGGAGATGCGATGTTTCTCTGTTGCCCACGCTCTGGAGTATGGTGGGCACGATCTTAGCTCATTACAGCCTCCAAGTCCTGAACTCCCAAAATGCTTTTTTCCCTCTTTGTGTGTAGTTCTCAGGTTCTGAACATGTAGATCAAGAGATGGGAACAATGAATAGCTAAGAAGTGTCTAAATAGGAAGAAACAGGAATGGGCAGTGATTTAATAGGAATAATAAGAATGATGATGCAGTCCAATATTAAAAAATAAGATTGTAGGAATGGCAGGAAAGAGAAATGTAATTGTAAAGATTGCCAGATCTCTGGATTTAAAATACTGAGAAACATGGGAAAGCCTTAGGAATTATGTACTGTTTAGCCTTGCATATGTGTTCACAAACATGGCTATTATTTCAGGAAGGATGAAATAGTCTTAAACACTTGCCTACATACATAGATTTGGTGAGGAATTTTAAGAAAGACCAGTGGTAAAGAAGTTGAATCCAGTTTGCAGTAGAATTCAAACTTTCTAAAGCAGGAAGAGGGGAGTCTGAACCCTTTGATTTAGGTTAGACAGACCCAAAACTCTAACCCACTCACCCTCCAAAGACATCCAGGTTGTTCATACAATCAAGAGATTGAAGGTATAA
This sequence comes from Mirza zaza, assembly GCA_008750895.1. Classification (NCBI taxonomy): domain Eukaryota; kingdom Metazoa; phylum Chordata; class Mammalia; order Primates; family Cheirogaleidae; genus Mirza; species Mirza zaza. The sequence goes on from VSMD01104062.1 coordinate 16,354, forward strand.
CTTAAATCTGAATACTTTTGACCAATTTAGAAAACATTGCATTTGAACTGTATTTTTCTAATTTACCTTTCTAGTGTGATCTGGTCAGCTTTATTATTTTTTTTATCTTATTTTATTTATTTTTTGAGACAGAGTCTTGCTTTGTTGCCCAGGCTAGAGTGCCGTGCCATCAGCCTAGCTCACAGCAACCTCCAACTCCTGGGCTCAAGCAATCCTGCTGCCTCAGCCTCCCGAGTAGCTGGGACTACAGGCATGTGCCACCATGCCCGGCTGATTTTTTCTATATATATTAGTTGTCTGATTAATTTATTTCTATTTATAGTAGAGACGGGATCTCGCTCTTGCTCAGGCTGGTTTCAACTCCTGACCTCGAGCAATCCGCCCGCCTCAGCCTCCAAGAGTGCTAGGATACAGGCATGAGCCTCCGCGCCTGGCCTGGTCAGCTTTAACTTCTTTCAGCTTCTCTAAATATTTGTGCTGGGCTCCTGCTTCTGACTCCAGAGTTCACTGCAGCTTCAACGTTGCTGTTACATCCTGGTCTGCAAACTGATGCCTCTCACGGAGTTTGTGCTATAGGATAATTAACTAGATTCTCAGCTCAATCCTATTTTATTTCTAACATTTAAATTCAGAAGTTAAATTGGAAGAACCCCAAGAATATTGTCTTTCTTAAGTAAAATGAAAAATTACATGTGAAAATGTATCACTTCTTATTAAATCTAGGGTTAATTTTCAGAACTCTTGTATGTTACTGTATTGATATACATAAACTACAAACAGTACCCCATAGACATTAGAGTCAAGACACTGGTTGACGTATTACTGAAATGGGAGAACAGTGGCACTATCTAATTTCTTGAGGAAAAAATCATATTGCAGACAAACCTATAGAAAAATTAACACAAGTTGTGAGTTTTTCGTAATAAAATTGAGACATTTCCTTTATCATCAGCCTCTATGTCATATAGCATATCCATATTGTTGGTACCACTGTAATTCATTTAAAAAAAAATTTGTTTTTGAGACAGCGTCTCACTCTGTTGCCCAGGTTAGAGTGCAGTGGTGTCATCATATCTCACTGCAACCTCAAACTCTTGGGCTCAAGTGATCCTCCTGCCTCAGCCTCTAGGAGTAGCTGGAACTACAGGCTCACAGCACCACGCCCAGTTAAATTTTCTATTTTTGGTAGAGATGAGGTTGCTCTCTTTCTCAGGCTGGTCTCAAACTCCTGACGAATCCTAGAATTGCTAGGATTACATGTGGGAGCCACCGTACCTGGCTTTTTTTTCTTTTTTTTAAAAATTTTTTGTAGAGATGAGGTCTCTAACTCCTGGCCTCAAGCAGTCGTCCCACTTGGCCTCCCAAAGTGCTGGGATTACAGGCTTGAGCCTCCACACCTGGCCCAAGCTGGGAATTTTAAGGCTTTCATGTCTTCAGTCATTGTAGAAGCCATAGTTTGAATAGATGCCCATCGATTAAGCTTTTTCATCTTCAAGCCTTTGAAAGAAGACTTTTCTGGCCATGGCCTCAGACTCCATTCTTAGTGAGATCCCAAATAAATCATTCCCCTTATTTGGTCTCCAGTTTCTCTACATTGGGTCTTGAAGGACTCACAACTAACTTCTGATCATTGAAGGCTTCAGGGGCAAAGGTGTCTCTTCTTTGCCTTAATGCTGTAGGACTCTGGAGTATGAAAGCAGTTTCTTCTTTTACTCAAGTCTGTGTCCTTTTGAATCTTGTTTAGTTTTTACACTGGGGAATTGAAATTTTGGGCTGGAAAAAGTACTTTGTGGTATTAAGTTAGGGCCTTAGAGAGGTAAGGGCACAAAGAAACTATATCAGGGGCTCTTAGCCTGGCACCCAGAATAGATTTTATTTGGTCCATGAACATGAGTGGGGAAAACAATTACATCTTCATTTGTACTAATTTATAATTGAAATTTAGCATCTCCTTTTAGTATGAATGTAGGCAACAAACTACAGCAGTATTAGCAATAGAGTACTTACAACTATCACCAATAGAAATCACAGATAATTTCATATCACATTGCAGTTATTGCAGACACATTGATATCGTTTGCACTTATCACTACTGAATCTTGGTTTTTAATGTGTTAATAAGGAAACACTATTATTCATACATTTTTTTATATTTTGATAACTACTTTAGCATAATAGATTTCCTTTGTAAACCTATATAATAGTCTCTGTAATTATTATATACATTTAAAAATATTATTCTGAGAAGAAGTCTAAAGGCTTCTCCACACTGCCAAAGGGGTCCATGGTACAAAAAGGGTTTAAGAACCCTTGCTTTAATCAAAATAAATAATAGTAATGGAGGCTGGGCGCGGTGGCTTACGCCTGTAATCCTAGCACTCTGGGAGGCCTAAGCGGGAGGATCGCTCAAGATCCGGAGTTCGAAACCAGCCTGAGCAAGAGCAAGACCCCGTCTCTACTAAAAATAGAAAGAAATTAATTGGCCAACTAAAAATATATAGAAAAAATTAGGTGGGCATGGTGGCACATGCCTGTAGTCGCAGCTACTTGGGAGGCTGAGGCAGAAGGATCACTTGAGCCCAGGAGTTTGAGGTTGCTGTGAGCTAGGCTGACGCCAGGGCACTGTAGCTTGGGGCAACAGGGTGAGACTCTGTCTCAAATAATAATAATAATAATCATAGTAATGGATTATAAATCATTGAATAGTATAAGAATTCATGAGTACATATTGATATAAATAGGTGAATGATTATATAAATGTAGGAAAAGGGAAAGCTTTTCCTTACAATAGGATGACAACTAATAAATATAGATAGAATGATGGAATAAGAAACTCATTCATGAATGCTAAATCTAGTGGGTGAAAGGTTGATGAGGAGAAGGATGTTTACATGACAAAGTATCTCTCCATAAATTACTTAATAGTGACAAAGGAAAAACAGTGGAGGAACCTCATTAACACCACTTTAACCAAGTCATTAAACCTAACATCACCAATATTAAGACAAACTGACTTTTACCTGTCTCCTAGTAAGAAGCACTGAGGACAAAGGTTGCTTCAGCGGTGATCCCGCCAAAAATGCACAAACTGAATAACCTTATCATGAGGAAATGTCAGACAAATCCAAATTGAGAGACATTTTATAAAATAACTGGCCTGTACTGTTCAAAAATGTCAAGGTCAGGAAACAAAAAGAAAAGGCTGAGGAATTGGTCCAGATTAAGGGAGACAATGACAAGTAAACGTGTGTGATCCTGAATTGATTCTGAGCCAGGAAAAAAATAACTTTAAATAATGTTGTAGGACAACTGACAAAATCTGGATGGATGTTGTTATTCATGTTAAATGTCCTGATTTTTATGTATATATTGTGGTTATATAAGAAAATGACCTTGTTCTTAAGAAATACACACAAGGGTAAAAGAATATGACGTCTCTTAGTCTCAAATGGTTCAGAAAAAAAAGTGCACATGTTTATAACCACATATGTAAAGAAAGAATAACAAAGCAAATGTAGCAAAGTGTAAATAAGTTATGAATTTGGGTAAAGGACTTATAGGAGTTCCTTGTACTACTCCTGAAAATTTTCTATTAGTTTGAAATTATATTGCTTAGATCATCTGCTCCACTCCCTTAGATCTTTGAAGAGATGAAAATTTAAAATTATTATTATTTTTTTTGCAGACAGGGTCTCACTCTGTCACCCTGGCTAGAATGCAATAGTGTCATCATAGGTCACTGCAACCTCAAATTTCTGGACACAAGGCTAATTTTTCTTTTTTTTTTTTTTTGTAGTGATGGGGTCTCGCTTTTGCTCAGTCTGGTCTCGAACTCCTAGCCTCAGGCAATCATCTCATCATCCCACCTGGGCCTCCCAAAGTGCTAGGGTAGGATTATAGGCATGAGCCACCACACCTGGCCCTGAAGAGGTGAAAATTTAGATTTTGAAAGAAGATGAGGCCAGGCGCTATGGCTCATGCCTGTAATTTTAGCACTCTGGGAGGCTGAGGCAGGAGAATGGCTTGAGATCAGTAGTTTGAGACTAGCCTAAGCAAGAGTGAGACCTCATCTCTACTAATGATGGAAAAATTAGCTGGGTGTGGTGGCAAGTGCCTGTAGTCCCAGCTACATGCCTATAGTCCCAGCTACTCAGGAGACTACGGCAAAAGCTCGGCTTGAGCCCAGGAGTTTGAGGTTGCTGTGAGCTAGGCTGATGCCACAGCACTCTAGCCTAGACTCTGTCTCAAAAGAAAAAGAAAGATGAAGATTTGCCCGAGGTCACATAACAAGTTAGTGGCAGAGTTAGAGCCCCAAACCCAGATCTCCAGATGTCAGTCCTTTGGTGTTTGTGTTTGGATGGCAAAGGTTGAGCCACCCCTTTTTACTTCTCTTTTTTAGTTTCTTAGTTCCTTAGAGCTAGTTCCTTTTACTAGAGAACCAGAGTAATGTAACTAAATGGTTCTTTCAGTTCCTTCATGATTAGGCAAGGATTGGTTTGAAGTTTTTGAGCTGTGCAGTTTGGAATATCCCTTTCCTCTTGTAGGTTCAATATCTTTCTTATTGCCAACCTTTTCCTGCACATGCTTGGTTTTTTTTTTTTCTTTTCTTTTTTTTTTTTTTGAGACAGAATCTCACTCTGTTGCCTGGGCTAGAGTGCTGTGGCATCAGCCTAGTTCACAGCAACCTCAAACTCCTGGGCTCAAGTGATCCTCCTGCCTCAGCCTCCCGAGTAGCTGGGACTACAGGCATGTGCCACCATGGCTGGCTAATTTTTTCTCTATATATTTTTAGTTGTCCAATTAATTTCTTTCTATTTTTAGTAGAGACGGGGTCTCACTCTTGCTCAGGCTGGTTTCAAACTCCTGACCTGGAGCGATCCGCCTGCCTCAGCCTCCCAGAGTACTAGGATTACAGCTGTGAGCCACGGCGCCTGGGCCGGTTGGTTTCTTTTATATGGTATTATTTTTACCCTCTCTCCCATAGACTAATGTATTATTGTTTAAACTTCTTTCCATTGGCCACTCCATTTCAAGCTCTCATCAATATTATCTACTCTAAAGATAATTGTATGATTTTCATTTCTGGTATTCTATGACTCAGTTTCCTTAACTGGTAGAAAATGGATAATATACTGATAAAAGGAGAATACCATATCTCAGAATTATATTCTTAAAACTAAGAGATTAATCTAACTACAATAATAGATGGTTGGGACCATTTAATAGTTTTACTAGTGAACTGGGTGATATCAGCTTTTTTAAAAAATTAAGAAATCAAATCTATCATTTTCTGTGTAAATCAGCTAATCGTTAATTGTCATCAGTGTGAGGACTCCTTGTCTCCAAATGAGATAATGTAAAATATTAAGTTGAACCATATGAAGTTGCCATTTTTGTAACAATCAAATATCAACAATTTCATATGTTTCAACCTAATAGTGGTATTCATATTGTGAGGTAGTGGCAGATTTTCTCTTCTCTTACAGCATTGGTGGAAACACTTAAAGATGGTTCCTGTGGCATTTGCTCTTGACTCCTGAACTTCTCAGTTTTCTTTTCCTACCCTGGCTGTTCCTCTTTCCTGACAATCTCTGTGAGATTCTTGCTAGGCTTCAGATTCTTCCAAATTTCCATCTTATATTAGCTTCTACCACCTGGGAGCCTTCCAGGGATTCATAGAAAGTTAAAGATAGAATATCAGAGGCAGTTTATTCAATCTCCTTATACATCAGATGAGGATACAATGACTTAGAAAGATTGAATAACCTGCACAGCATCACAAAGCTGATTATTTCAGAGGTGTGGCAAGAATGCACTACTCTGACTCCCAGTACAGTGGTCTTTCTATCTTAGTAGTCCATTCTATCTGGACCCTACATTTTCTTTTTTTTTTTTTTTTTTTGAGACAGAGTCTCGCTGTGTTGCCCAGGCTAGAGTGAGTGCCGTGGCGTCAGCCTAGCTCACAGCAACCTCAAACTCCTGGGCTCAAGCAATCCTTCTGCCTCAGCCTCCCAAGTAGCTGGGACTACAGGCATGCGCCACCATGCCCGGCTAATTTTTTCTATATACATTATTTGGCCAATTAATTTCTTTCTATTTATAGTAGAGATGGGGTCTCGCTCTTGCTCAGGCTGGTCTCGAAGTCCTGAGCTCAAATGATCCGCCCACCTCGGCCTCCCAGAGAGCTAGGATTACAGGCGTGAGCCACCGTGCCCGGCCTGGACCCTACATTTTCTACAACTCAATTATATGGACTTTTGTCTGTCATTCTCTCTCTTTTTCCTTTCCTTATCTTTTTCTTGACTCTCAATTCTTGTCAGTCACCTGGATCTTCCTTATTTCCTCAGTCTTGTCTTTTTCCCATTCAAGAACAGTCTTAACTTGTATATTCTATCTTTTTTTTTTTTTTTTTTTTTGAGACAGAGTCTCGCTTTGTTGCCCAGGCTAGAGTGAGTGCCGTGGCGTCAGCCTAGCTCACAGCAACCTCAAACTCCTGAGCTCGAGCAATCCTGCTGCCTCAGCCTCCCGAGTAGCTGGGACTACAGGCATGCGCCACCATGCCTGGCTAATTTTTTTTATATATATATATTAGTTGGCCAATTAATTTCTTTCTATTTTTATAGTAGAGATGGGGTCTTGCTCAGGCTGGTTTTGAACTCCTGACCTTGAGCAATCCGCCCGCCTCGGCCTCCCAGAGTGCTAGGATTACAGGCGTGAGCCACCGCGCCCGGCCCCTATATTCTATCTTTCTCTTTCCATATTTGCTATTGGTGAAAAGTGAAGAAATAATTATATTCCCTATTTTTACTTCCTGGGGTGATATGACGTGGGAATAGCTGGTATTATTTTATTTTATTTATTTATTTTTTAAAACCGGGTCTCACACTGTTGCCTGGGCTAGAGATGCAGTGGCATGATTATAGCTCACTGTAACCTCAATCACCAGGGCTCAAGCGATCCTCCTGCCTTAGCCTCCTGAGTAGCTGGTACTATAGTGTGAACCACTGCACTTGGCTGGATAATTTTATTTTAAAAATAACAAAAGACAACCTAGTATATATGTATATTGTGCATTATCTTATACTTTCAGAATATTTTGCAAATTTAAGAAAAAACGATGTCGATGATATCTGTCTCTACAATAAAAATTTCCATAGCGGAAACAATTGAAAGGAATCAGGTTGTTATTATTATTTTAGAGATGGGGTCTTGCTTGTTGCCCAGGCTGGCCTTGAACTCCTTGGCTCAAGGAGATCCTCCCATCTCAGCCTTCTGACTAGCTGGGACTACAGGAGTGCCCCACTATTATCTTTTGAGTGAACGAATGATCTTTCATTAAGCCCAAAAGAGTAAAATCTCAAATTATCTTTGACTCTTCTGAAGATAGACCATATCTATGTTCCTAAAATATTTTTTATATGAAAAGACCTTTGTGAATCATGTTTAGGGAGCAGAGTAACATATCAGGAAAAACCTAGCATGAAGGAAGTGAAAGTTTTATTGTAATGAACAAATTTTTGAGTCCTAAGAATATTGTAGCAATTTTTAAAGGGGTGGGAAGAGGCAATTGCTTTCTTATAGTTAATATACTTTTAAGAAAGTTCAGCTAGAGATTTAGCTAAAGCAAAAAGTAGCAAAACTTGAGAGTGAATATTTGGTATATGAATCTGAGGAGTATCTTGTTTTCTCTGCATCTAAAGACTTAGCTTGGTCAGAGCGTGGTGACTCATACCTGAAATCCTAGCACTCTGGGAGGCCAAGGAGGGAGTATTGTTTGAGCTCAGGAGTTTGAGACCAGCCTGAGCAAGAGGGAGACCCTGTCTCTACTAAAAAATAGAAAGAAATTAGCCAGACAACTAAAAATATATAGAAAAAATTAGCCATGCATGGTGGCACATGCCTGTAGTCCCAGCTACTTGGGAGGCTGAGGCTGAGAATGGTTTGAGCCCAGGAGTTTGAGGTTGCTTTGAGCTAGGCTGATGCCGTGGCACTCTGGGCAACAGAGCCGGACTCTGTCTCAAAAAAAAAAAAAAGACTTAGCTGTTGGTAAGAAGTTCCTTGTAAAGACTGCATTTTGTCAGCATTTGTATCTTTGCAGCCTAAGAATTTGTTTTGTATGCTTTACCTGCTTTAAGACAAGCTGGCTTTCTACCAGTAGGAATGTGATATTGGTGATACTGCTTCACCCTAGAGTTTGGGTAAGTATTGTAATGACGATGGATGTAAAAAGTCAATGGAGGCTTTACCCTTAAAGAGAAAGGCAGTGGCCGGGTGCGGTGGCTCAAGCCTGTAATCCTAGCTCTCTGGGAGGCCGAGGTGGGCAGATCGTTTGAGCTCAGGAGTTTGAGACCAGCCTGAGCAAGAGCGAGACCCCATCTCTACTATAAATAGAAAGAAATTAATTGGCCAACTAAAAAATATATATAGAAAAAATTAGCCGGGCATGGTGGCACATGCCTGTAGTCCCAGCTACTTGGGAGGCTGAGGCAGCAGGATTGCTTGAGCCCAGGAGTTTGAGGTTGCTGTGAGCTAGGCTGACGCCACGGCACTCACTCTAGCCTGGGCAATAAAGTGAAACTCTGTCTCAAAAAAAAAAAAAAAAAAAAAAAGAGAAAGGCAGTGTTTCTTATTTTCTTTCTTCTGCCATATAGCTTTTCTAGAAATAGAATCTGGGTTTCTTTTATTAGTTAGTCTTTTTCCTCTCACCATCTTTTTATATGTAAACTAAGCTTTTGTTGAAAGCAATTTATGGCAATGTTGTCCAATTTTCTTTGGCGATTAAAGATAGGTATGTATGTGAGTATGTCTGGTCTCAAGCTCTAATCATTCTGTTATTCATTCAGACCTGATTTGGAAAAAGTAGAAGAGAAAGACCTCTTCATCTGTATTAAAGGGAGCTACTGTCAATAATTGTAAATGGGTTTTAGAGACTTAATGATTTTGTCTTAGTAAAGTAACAACACTTAGTTCTCTAATTTTATCACTTACAAACCTGTAGAGTTCTCTCCAACTATCAATTGTTCCTGTTAGATAGCTACAGCTGAAAAGATGTAGTCTTTATTTCAGAGTACATTCATAGTATACAGTGATGCTGAGATGTAACAAATGCATTGCCAGGTCCCTTATCAAATATAAAAGAATCAGTTGCTTATTACTCAATTCTCTATTTGGCAAGTGTTCCCTATAAGTACAGTGGGCAATACATTTAAAAAATGTTCACTTTAGCTTATTTTACTAATGACTATGTTTTATTTATTTATTTATTTTTATCATGTTTTTTAAGCTCATGTTCCCTTTATTTCTGGCTCTTTCTTTAGAACCATTGCCATGGTTCTCACAGTTCCCTTCCAAGCCTCCCATAGCTGCATGGACTGGGCTCCAGGTCATAGGATGCCCTACTGGCACAGGTAGGGCAGGGCAGGGTACAGAAGAGAATCACCTCGGGCTTCCTTAAGGCCTGAGTATCCCTCAGTATCTCCATCAGCCAAGCCCGAAGCTGGAGAAATCTCTCCCAGTAGATATGGTCAAAATTACCACCATAATACTCAAGGGGAACAGGGTATATCACTGAGTTTAACCTTTCCAGCCCGACAGTGTGGCGCAACAAGTTCTTTAGGGCAGACTTGGATATTTGGTTCCCACAGAAGTTGAAGTTCATGAGCTGGTGGAAGTGGCTCAAGGCAGGCAGAATGACATTCAGCTGGGAGTCTGTGATCCAACAGTCTTCCAAGATCAGGACCTGCAGGGTGGCTGCAACTTTCTCTAGTAGAATTTGGAAGGGGTCAGGATTGAAACTTCTCAGTATGGTGCCAGTAAGGTCCAGCTCCTTTAGCTGATGAATACTTGGGGACAGGAACAGGCGGTCCATTTGTGATTCTGAAAGCCAGCACCCAGTTATTGTCAAGGACACCAAGGGGGTCTTGAGGCACCTTTCCTGTGCTCAGAATATCCTGTGACAGACGGGCAGTCAGAGACAGGATCGTGTTCACTACGCTGGCGGGAATGTAGCTTGTATGTGCACTGCCCAGGTGGGGCGTGCTTTCCCTGCTTCAATAACTTCCCTGTAACTTGTTTCTCAGCATATCCACTTAGTCACACTTTGTAAAGAGTAATTCTCGAACTCGGCCCTCGAGGACGTCACAGGGGCTCCAGACCACACACTCCAGAGGCTCCAGAAGTTCACATCAACTTCCCATAAGTCCAGCACTTGGAGCTTCCACCCACTGGGGCGAACCTTCTGGGCAAGCTATGTTTTATTTATTGAATTTGCTCCAGCACTCCAGAAAAGAACGTTACTGACAAACTTTTAAAGAGTAATTCATTGTTAATAGAGAGGGAAGACCACGTAAAGACACAAGAGAGAAGATAGCTATGTATAAACCAAGAAGAGAGGCATCAGAAGAAACCAACTCTGCTGACAGAGCTTTGAAGTTTTCTCGAAGTTTTTTTTTGTTTTTTGGTTTTTTTGAGACTGAGTCTCACTCTGTTGCCCAGGCTAGAGTGCCGTGGTGTCAGCCTAGCTCACAGCAACCTCAAACTCCTGGGCTCAAACAATCCTTCTGCCTCAGCCTCCCAAGTAGCTGGGACTACAGGCATGCACCACCATGCCCAGCTAATTTTTTCTATATATTTTTAGTTGGCCAATTAATTTATTTCTATTTTTAGTAGAGATGGGGTCTCGCACTTGCTCAGGCTGGTTTCGAACTCCTGACCTTGAGCGAGCCTCCCACCTCGGCCTCCCAGAGTGATAGGATTACAGGCATGAGCCACCACACCCAGCCTGTGTTATTCCATTTATATGAAATATCCAGAGTAGGCAAATCCAAAGAGACAGAAAGTAAATTAGTGGTCATCACAGGCTAGGGGGAGGAGGTTTGGAACATGATTGCTAAGGGGCACAGGGTTTCCTTTTGGGGTGATGAAATGTTCTGGAATTGGGTAGTGGTAATGCTGGCACAACCTTATGAATATATTCAAAACCAGAAGATCTTTTTGAGATAAGTACATATACATGAGAGAGAGAGAGAATATATATATATATATATATATATATATATGTATACACCTTGAAGTTAGGCACTCACTTATTGAGCACCTGCTATGTGAATTCACATACCAGAAAATTAAACATTTGAATTTAAAGTACTCATAAACATTTTGCTATCTCTTCCTTGGGGTGCAACTGTTAGAACTGATTGATAGGGTTCCCTGAGGAATGCTCTGAATTTGTTAGCAATTGCTTTGATTGCTTATTAAACTTGATATATGTTTAAGGTCTCTGATTTTCATAAAAATTGCAGAAATGTGTAGATAAAAAGTTGTGTAGGTTTTTGCTGCCCTTGACCAGTAATGTGATCAATAAATGTTCTTTGTGTGGAAGAAGAAATGGAAAGTTAGATAAAAATGTGGGAGGAAAAAACAGGAGTTTGTGGGGATGGAGAAGGAGATGGGCAAAGTATGAAGTAGCCGTATAACCAACTAATGCATTGGAAGCCTGTCTTCCAGGCATGAAAATAAAGGAAAAGAGTCGGAATCTGTAAGCATCAAACCTACTAGAGTAAAAGACATTAGGACATTGTCTCTAAATGATACCATTGTCTACTCTTTCTCAAAACATACCCATATTATTTATTCTTAGAAGGAAGAGGAAAAATTTTTTTGAAAGCCTTGAGGTCCAATGAATGACAAACCACCAAAGTAAAGTTACTTTTTGGAGTTGGATTTTCACAGAATCAGGGAATGTTAATCTGAGGAAACTTAGACATTGTGTGATACAACTAATAAAGTGTTGTTCCTTCTCATTCATTCATGATTCAACAAATATTTATTGAATGTGCCTGGCAAAACCTCAGGTCACATAGGTGAAAAAAATAATCCTATCCTGAAGGATAGAATAACTGCTATGAAAAGGTTTACTGAAGTTACAAAGAACTTGCTTGACATTCTGCTGTAAAAAAAAAAAAAAAGTTATAAAGATCATACAGATGAAAAGGTGTCTGGGTTTTTGTTTTTGTTAGTTTTTGAGATGAAGTAGCAATACTTGAGCTAAGTCTTTGAAAAGGAGTAAGAGTTTACCTGGTGAAGAGGATGGGAAGAAATTCTGGCTCAGGGAGTAGCATATGAAAAAGTACACAAGAATAGGATATAGGAGGATACATTTAAAGAAGAGCAAGTAATTTGATATATTAGAGATGCCAGTCATTTCTCCTATACTAACATCCCCTTCTTAGAAACCTGCCTTTCCCAAAGCCAATGCATCGTGAATACCCTACATATTGAATGACCCTGTACCCCTGGCCACAAAAATCAGGAATGGGCCCTTGAATGGAGTTAATGAGAGTTAATGAGATTACAGGAATATGCAAGCAGAATGGACTTTTATTGTTAATGGTAGACGACGTAATTCAAGTCAGCCCTAATAAATACAGCTAATCATGCTGGATGATGCATAAACAGCATCCTCTAAAATCATCTCATCACTAGCAAGATAATGAGGAATCAATGAGGACAAGATTTTGGATAGGTAAGGAATTTGGAGTGAGGAGGTTGGCATTCATGATACTTTTGTCTGAGGCATTTTCTGATTTGGAAGAAGTAACTGGAAAGCTAAGATGCACTTTTGGCAGCCTTAAAAGCCTATGGGGACAAAAGTTAGAGTCCAGGACCAATAAAGGGTTATAATCCTAATATGTCATCCCCTGCTTTGGCCCAGGACTTTAAAACACTGCATTATAGGTACAAGGAAGCACTAGGAATAAACTAACTCTTATATAGACCAAAAGCAAATAATCTAAGTGACCCAGAAAAATCTCAAGGCCTGAACTTGTATTAAGTTGGCCCTAATTGCTAGTGGCAGGAGCAGATAAAAATCCACTTTGGAGGAAAAAAGTAACTTTATGCCTAAAATTTTTTTTCCGGAAACAATGTCCAGTACAAAGATAACCAGGCACACAAGGAAACAAGACAGCATGAGTAAGCAGGAGAAATAACAGATGATAGAAACAGACCCACAGGGACTCTGTATTCTGCAATAACTGGACACAGAACAACTCTGTTTACTATGTTCAAGTAAATCAAAGCTAAAATTGAAAAATTTGGCAGAGAACTGGAAATTATAAAAAGTGACATAAATAAGCAACATAGTAGATTTGTAAATGAACAAAATAAAAACTCTAGTCTGAGACAGTGATGAGCACTGAAATTTGTAAGATCAGAGATGCTCAAGTCTGGTGACCTTGTTGGTCATCTGAAATTCTCCCATCCAAGTACTAACCAGGTCCATCCCTGCTTCACTTCTGATATCAGACAAGATTGCTCGTGTTCAGGGTGGTATGGCCATAGACTCTCTCTGCGGTTCTAAGAAGAAATACAGAAAGAAATAGAAATAAAAAAGCATGTGACTCCAGGGAGAAAAAGATGGAGAGAGAGTAGCTACTTGATCGTTTTCCAGTTCAGCATCCTCCCACTGCAAAGGATGCCATGATAAATATCTTTGCATGCATATTCTTATGTGCTGGTGTTTTTATTTCCATAGAAAAGATTTCCAAAAGTGAAATTGCTGCTTTAAAATGATGTCTTACATTTTAAAAGATGCTGGGTGTGGTGGCCCCTACCTGTCATCCCAGCATTTGGGAAACTGAGATGAGAGGACCGTTTGAGGCCAGGAGCTCGAGGCTGCAGTGAGCTATGATTACACTACTGCACTCCAGCCTGAGTGGCAGAGTGAGATTTTATCTAAATAAATGAATGATATCGGGAAAACTGGCTATTCACATACAAAAGATTCTTACCTTACATTATATATACAATATATTAATTCAGAATGGATCAAAGGCCTAAATGTAACAGCCAAAACTATAAAACTCTTAGAGGAAAACATAAGAGAAAAGCTTTATGACATTTAGTTTGGCAACGATTTCTTGAATATGACAGCAAAAGTATAGGCAACAAAAGAACTATATAAAAACTTAAAACTGTTGTGCATCAAAGGACATGATCAACAGAGTAAAAAGGCAACCCATAGAATAGGAGAACATATTTACATATCATATATCTGATAAGAGATTATTATCTAGAATATATAATGAACTCCTACAACTTGATGACAAAAAAAAATTAAAAAATGGGCAAAGGACTTAAATAGACATCTTCTCCAAAAAAGATATACAAATGGCCAATAACATACATGAATGATACTCAACATCACTAATTATTAGGGAAATGCAAATCAAAACCACAGTGACATATTACTTGACATCCACTAGAATGGCTATAATAAAAAAGATAGGTAATAATAAGTATTAGCAAAGATATGGAGAAATTGGAACCTTCATATATTACTGGTAGGAATATAAAGGGTACAGCATTTTAGGTAACAATTTAACGGTTCCTCAAAAGTTAAACAGAATTATCATATGATCCAACAACTATACTTTGGGTATATTATACCCAAAACAAATGAAGGCAAGGTCCGGGCACGGTGGCTCGCGCCTATAATCCTAGCACTCTGGGAGGCCGAGGCAGGTGGATCCTTTGAGCTCAGAAGTTTGAGACCAGCCTAAGCAAGAGTGAGACCCCGTCTCTATTAAAAATAGAAAGAAATTAATTGGCCAACTAAAAATATATAGAAAAAAATTAGCCGGGCATGGTGGCGCATGCCTGTAGTCCTAGCTACTTGGGAAGCTGAGGCAAGAGGATCACTTGAGCCCAGGAGTTTGAGGTTGCTGTGAGCTAGGCTGACGCCACGGCACTCAGCAATCTAGCCTGGGCAACAAAGTGAGACTCTGTCTCAAAAAAAAGAATTGAAGAAGAAAAAAAAAGAATTGAAGGCAAGACCTTGAACAGATATTTGTATATCAACCTCATAGCAATATTCACAGTAGTCAAAAGGTATAAACAACCCAATTGTCCACCAACAGATGAATGAATAAATAAAATGTGGTATGGATATACATACAATGAAATATTCAACTTTAAAAAGGAATTAAATTCTGATATATGTTATGACATGCTGAACCTTAACACGTTATGCTATGTGAAATAAGCCAAGTGCAAAAGGTAAAATATATGATTTCACTTACCTAGAATAGTCAAATTCATAAAGACAAAAGACAGAATAGTGGTTACCAGGGGCTGGAGGTAAAAGAGTAAGGGGAATGAGGAACTTTTGTTTAATGAATATAGAATTTCGGTTTGGGATGACAAAAAAGTTCTGGAAATGAATAGTTAATATTTTTCCTGTTCCTTCTAAGAATAAATAATATGGATTTTTTGTGTGTGCCATCATAGCTCACTGCAACCTCAAACTCAAGTGATGCTTCCACCTCAGCTTCCCAAGTGGTTGGAACTACAGATGCCTCCAATTTTTTTTTTTTTTGAGACACAATCTCACTTTGTTGCCCAAGCTAGAGTGAGTGCTATGGCATCAGCCTAGCTCACAGCAACCTCAAACTCCTGGGCTCAAGCAATCCTGCTGCCTCAGCCTCCCGAGTAGCTGGGACTACAGGCATGCGCCACCATGCCTGGCTAATTTTTTCTATATATATTAGTTGGCCAATTAATTTCTTTCTATTTATAGTAGAGATTTCTCGTTGCGGGGTCTCGCTCTTGCTCAGGCTGGTCTTGAACTCCTGAGCTCAAACGATCCGCCCACCTCGGCCTCCCAGAGAGCTAGGATTACAGGCTTGAGCCACCGCGCCCGGCCTGTTTTCTATATATATTAGTTGGCTAATTAATTTCTTTCTATTTTTATAGTAGAGACGGGGTCTTGCTCTTGCTCAGGCTGGTTTTGAACTCCTGACCTTGAGCAATCTGCCCGCCTCGGCCTCCCAGAGTGCTAGGATTACAGGCATGAGCCACCGCACCTGGCCTAATTGTTAAATTTTATTTATTTTTATATTTGTAATGTCCTTACAAAGACCCAAAGACAGGGTCTTTGCTATGTTGCCCAGGCTGGTCTTGAACTCCTGGTCTCCAGTGATCCTCTCACCTCAGCCTCCCGAAGTGCTGGGATGACAGGTGTGAGCCACCTTTCCCACCCCGAATATGGGTATGTTTTGCATAAGAATAGACAATGGTATCATTTAGAGACAATGTACTCAGTGTCCTTACAATGTACTTAAAGCCACTGAACTGTATACCTAAAAAGGGTTAAAATGAGGCGGGGCGCGGTGACTCACGCCTGTAATCCTAGCTCTCTGGGAGGCCGAGGTGGGCGGATTGTTTGAGCTCAGGAGTTGGAGACCAGCCTGAGCAAGAGCGAGACCCCATCTCTACTATAAATAGAAAGAAATTAATTGGCCAACTAATATATAGAGAAAAAATTAGCCGGGCATGGTGGCGCATGCCTGTAGTCCCAGCTACTTGGGAGGCTGAGGCAGCAGGATTGCTTGAGCCCAGGAGTTTGAGGTTGCTGTGAGCTAGGCTGACGCCACGGCACTCACTCTAGCCTGGGCAATAAAGTGAGACTGTCTCAAAAAAAATAAAAATAAAAAAAATAAAAAGGGTTAAAATGATAAATTTTATGTTATAAATATTTTACCACAATTAAATCTTTTGTGTTTCCCTGACTACTAGTGAAGTTGAATGTCTGATTTTTTGACATTTTTAATTTCATCTTTTATAAATTCCCTGCTCTTATCTGTTGTCCTTTTCTCTGTTGATTATTTGTCATTTTGTTATTAATTTATAGTTCTGGCCGGGCGTGGTGGCTCACACCTGTAATCCTAGCACTCTGGGAGGCTGAGGTGGGCGGATTGCTCTAGGTCAGGAGTTCGAAACCAGCCTGAGCAAGAGCGAGACCCCGTCTCTATTATAAATAGAAAGAAATTAATTGGCCAACTAATATATATAGAAAAAATTAGCCGGGCATGGTGGCACATGCCTGTAGTCCCAGCTACTCGGGAGGCTGAGGCAGAAGGATCGCTTGAGCCCAGGAGTTTGAGGTTGCTGTGAGCTAGGCTGACGCCACGGCACTCACTCTAGCCTGGGCAACAAAGTGAGACTCTGTCTCAAAAAAAAAAAATTTACAGTTCTTTTTACATTAGTAGTATTAACCATTTGTGTATATTTTCTTCCATTTCATTTAGTTTATGGTGTCTTTTGATATACAAAAATTTCACAAAATGGTTGCCAAAGTCCTACTACTGTTAGCAAGTGAATTTAGAATGGTGGAAGGTGAAAGCAGTTCCCAGAAAATAGAATGCTGAACAGAAAACCTAATGAGTCCTACTACATGAAATCTTGTGAATATTTTGCCTTTCTAGCAAGGAAATGTCGGGAGACATTAGATATGGGTGCTATTAGCTGCCTTAGTCATAGTGTACTTGTCACCATTCACTCATTTATTCCTCCAATTATTTATTTATCATTCAACAAATATATATTATGGAGCTATAACATACTAAGCATGCTATAATACTTTTATAATACTACTATTATTATATTATAATATTATATTATATTATTATAATAATATAACTATTATTATAGTAGTAGTATAAAAGTACAAAGACAACTAAGACATGAGTCCTGCTTTTGAGAGGCTCAGGGTATACCTGGGGAAACAGAAATATTAAATTACCAATAATAGCAAAAAGATGAATACCACACTAGAAAGATAATGATGCTTTGGGCTAGAAAGCTGTATGGGCTGGGTTGTTTATCATTTTGTTATTAATTTATAGGAGTGAATGGGCCAGTCACAGTGGCATGGTGGCTCATACCTATAATCCCAGCACTTTGGGAGGCTGAGGTGAGAGGACTGTTTGACACCAGGAGTTCGAGACCAGCCTGGGCAACATAGCAAGATCCTATATCTACAAAAATAAAATTAAAAATTAGCTGAGCGTAGTGGTATATGTCTTTAGTCCCAGCTACTCTGGAGGCTGCAGTGGGAAGGTTGCCTTAACCCCAGGTGTTTGAGGTTACAGTGAGCTATGATCATACCACTGCACTCCAGTCTGGGCAAAAGAGATCCTGTCTTTAAAAAAGAGAAGTAGGCTGGGTGTGGTGGCTCACATCTGTAATCCTAGCACTCTAAGAGGCCAAGGCAGGAGGATCGCTCAAGATCAGGAGTTCAAAACCAGCCTAAGCAAGAGCAAGACCCCCGTCTCTACTATAAATAGAAAGAAATTAATTGGCCAACTAAAAATATATAGAAAAAATTAGCCGGGCATGGTGCATATGCCTGTAGTCCCAGCTACTTGGGAGGATAAGACAAGAGGATTGCTTGAGCCCAGAAGTTTGAGGTTGCTGTGAGCTAGGCTGATGCCACAGCACTGTAGCCCAGGCAACAGAGTGAGACTCTGTCTCAAAAAAAAGAAAGAAAAGAAAAATTAGCCAGGTGTGGTGGCACATACCTGTAGTCCCAGCTACTTGGGAGGTTGAAGCAGGAGCATCCCTTCAGTCCAGGAGTTTGCAGTTGCAGTGAGCTATGATGATACCACTGCACTCTAGCCTCACTGACAGAACAAGACTCTGTCTCAAAAAAAAGAAAGAAAAGAAAAGTAAAACTAAAAGAACTTCCTGATGATTGATTGAATATAGATATCAGAGAAAGAGGAATCAGAGATGATGCCAGGTTTTGGACTTGAGCAACTGTGGATATCCAGAAGAGCCTTTTACTGAGCTGGGGAAGACTGAGATGGACAGAGTTTCAAGGAAAAGAGGTCAAGAGGCTAGGCGCAGTGGCTCACGCCTGTAATCCTAGCTCTCTGGGAGGCCGAGGCAGGTGGACTGTTCAAGGTCAGGAGTTCAAAACCAGCCTAAGCAGGAGCGACACCCCATCTCTACTATAAATAGAAAGAAATTAATTGGCCAACTAATGTATATATAGAAAATGTATATAAATGTATAGAAAAAGTTAGCCAGCATGGTGACGCATGCCTGTAGTCCCAGCTACTTGGGAGGCTGAGGCAGGAGGATTGCTTGAGCCCAGGAGTTTGAGGTTGCTGTGAGCTAGGCTGATGCCATGTCACTCACTCTAGCCTGGGCAACAAAGTGAGACTCTGTCTCAAAAAAAAAAAGAAGTCAAGAGATTCTATTTTAGAAATGTTAAGCTTTATACTCTAGGAGGCCTAGTCGGGAGGATCGCTTGAGGTCAGGAGTTTGAGACCAGCCTAAGCAGGAGCAAGACCCCATCTCTACTAAAAATAGAAAGAAACTAATTAATTGGTCAACTGAAAATATATAGAAAAAATTAGCTGGGCATGGTCATACATGCCTGTAGTCCCAGCTATTTAGGAGGCTGAGGCAGAAGGATTGCTTGAGCCCAGGAGTTCGAGGTTGCTGTGAGCTAGGCTGATGCCATGGTGCTCTAGCCCTGGCAACAGAGTGAGACCCTGTCTCAGAAAAAAAAGAAAGAAAAAGAAATGTTAAGCTTTAGATGGCGTCTAGATGTCCCAGTGATTTGTGTATATTTAATACATGAGACTGGGAGCTCAAGAAAGAGAGGTGAGGCTGGATTATAAATTAGGTAGTCAATGGCATAGGTGGTATTTAAAGCTATGAGACTGGATGGGACCACCTAAAGCAGAGTGTGGATAGAATAGAAAAGGGCCAAAGTTAGAGCGAATCTTAACAAGTTAGATAAAGGAAGAGGAGGATCCCACCAAGATGACTGAGGGGGGCCAAGGAGGCTAGAAGAAAACCAGGAGAATCCAGTGCCCTTGAAGCCAAGAAATTATTTCAAGGAGAGAGTAGTCAACAGGGTTGAATACTGTTGAAAGGCTAAGACCATTGGATTTGATAGATAGGGATATAGCCATTGGATTTGAAAAGGTGGAAGCTATAATGTCCAGCTGTAATGACCTGGATAGGTAGAATGGTGGGGATAAAAACTAGGTTTGAATGGATTGAAGGAGAATGGAGATGAGAAAGTAAAAAGTAGGGACAGCAAATACAGACAAACCCTTTGAGTAGTTTTGTGAAGAAATAGGAAGATAGGATATGTGAGGAGGGAGGAGGGGAGTCCAGGAAACTTTAAACGTACTTTTTAGTAAAAACAAATGTTTGAATAGATTACATTACATTGTACAAAATTTTAAAGATACAAAGAGGTATACACCACACACCTTTCCCCCAGCCAGTGTTTTCCTCCTTAGTTTGATGTTTCCACATTTTTATGAATCCTTCTGGAAATGTCCTCTCTATATACAAGCAAATATTTGTGTGTGTGTTTCTTCCGCCTTCCATTTTTTTTAAACAAATATACACTAGACACACTATTCTGCTCCTTGTTTTTCTACTTATCAACATATCTTGGAGATTGTTCATATATTTATACAAAAAGGTTTTCTGCTTTCTTCATGGCCACATTGTGTTTTCATACCATTATTTACTTATTCAATCCCTTAGTGTTTCCTAATGATGACTATTTAGGTTGTTTACAATCTTTTGCTATTACAAACAAAACTATAATGAATAATTTTCACATAGATATTTCATACATGTGGCAGCATATCTCTAGGATAAAATTACTTAGAAGAATTACTGAGTCAAAGGGTAAGTACATTGTGAGTTTGATGGATGTGGTGCCAAATGCTTCTATATAATTTGTATCAATCTCTCTTGCATCAGCCATGATGAGAAGGCCTATTTCCCCATAAAGTGTGTTATCAAGTTTTTTATCTTTGCCAGTCTGATAAGTGAAAAATGGTCTCTTGTATACATTTTTTTTAGAGACAGGGTCTCACTCTGTTGCCCACACTGGAGTGCAGTGGCAAGATCATAATTCACTGTAACCTTGAACTCCTGGGCTCAAGTGATCTTCCTGCCTCAGCCTCCCAAGTAGCTGGGATTACAGGTGTGCATCACCACACCCAGCTAGTTTTTAAAAAAATTTTTTTTGTAGAGACGGGATCTCTTCACTATGTTGCCCAGGCTGGTCTCAACCTCCTAGCCTCAAGCAATCATCTTTCCTTGGCCTCCCAAAGCACTAGTATTACTGGCATAAGCCATGGCACCTGGCTGGTCTCTTGGTATACTTTTTTTTGAGACAGAGTTTCACTCTGTTGCCTGGGCTAGAATGCCACGGAGTTAGCCTAGCTCACAGCAACCTCAAACTCCTGGGCTCTGGCGATCCTTCTGCCTCAGCCTCCCAAGTAGCTGGGACTACAGGCATGTGCCACCTTGCCTGGCTAATTTTTTCTATATATTTTTAGTTGGCCAATTAATTTCTTTCTATTTTTAGTAGAGACGAGTTCTTGCTCTTGTTCAGGCTGGTTTCGAACTCCTGACCTTGAGCAATCCACCCGCCTCAGCCTCCCAGAGTGCTAGGATTATAGGTGTGAGCCACAGCACCAAGCCCTCATGGTAGACTTTTAATTTTTATTTCTTTTATTTTGAGTGAGATTGAACATATGTTCAAAAGTTTAAAAGCTATTTGTATTTCTTTTTCTTTTTTTGAGAGAGAGTCTCGCTTTGTAGCCTAGGCTAGAGTGAGTGCCCTGGTGTCAGCCTAGCTCACAGCAACCTCAGACTCCTGGGCTCAAGCAATCCTCCTGCCTCCTCCCAAGTGGCTGAGACTACAGGCATGCACCACGATGCCCGGCTAATTTTTTCTATATATATTAGTTGGCTAATTAATTTATTTCTATTTATAGCAGAGATGGGATCTTGCTCTTGCTCAGGCTGGTTTCGAACTCCTGATCGATCTTGAGCAATCCGCCCACCTCGGCCTCCCAGAGTGCTAGGATTACAGGTGCGAGCCACCGCGCCTGACCTATTTCTTTTTTCTTTGAATTTTCTCTTCCTTCCCTTTGCTCATTTTTCTAATGGGTTGTCAGTCTTTTTCTTATTGATTTGTAGGAGCTCTTAATATATCAGACACATTATCCCTCTGCGATTCAAGTTGCCAATGTCTTTTCACTTTGTTAAGTGTGATTTTTTTTCCTGTAGAAATTTTTATTTTTATGTAGTTGAATTTATCCGAGTTTTAAAAAAATTTATCCAAGTTTTTAAAAAAAATCTCTACTCCAAAGTATTTTTGTTAATTTCCAGAATAGTTTTTTAAGTATGGGGAAGAAGGTAGAGCATGCTTGAATGTTTTCAAGAGAAAGGAAGAAATTGATGATTCAGGAGAGATTTGTGAAATTTTCAGAAGTGAAGTCCATGACTAGGTTAGAGAAGATGGGATACAGCCCAAATGGAATGATTGGCCTTTAATAGGACGAGCATCACTTCTCCTGTGTCACAGGTCAGAAGACAGAATATAGGTTCCAATGCAGGTAGGTTGGTTCATTTAGTGATAAGAGGATGAGAAAGTTCCTAACTGATTATCTATATTTTCCCAGTGACTTAAAGGACAAATTCGTTAGCTGAGAGTGCAGGGCAGGAAAGAGGTGCTAAAGTTTGAGGAGAATTTAAAGTTTAATGAAGACTTAGAAAGTTTAGAGGCCTGGTTGGATTAGATATTCTAACTTCTCTTCATTTTCCCCCTTGGAACAAAAGACAATTTATTTATTTAAAGTCTTTATTGGTACAATGATTCAATCTGATGGAATGACTTGTTTTCCTTTTGAAAATGTCTTTATCCTTGGAGAATGCTTCATATGATTATATTTTTCTAGTGGTATAAATGACTTAGCCTCAAAGTGCTATATCTGGGTTCCTAGTGGGGTGAGTGTGTCTTCAAGAAGTGTGTGGGTTCATTCTTTGGATAACAACTGAAAGCTTCTCCATCAATAATTTATTTTCCACACTTACCACACAGCTGCTAAAAGCTCAACAACTTGAGCTTGAGTTACTTGCCTTTTCTCTCTGTTCACTTGGCATTTATATGTCCCTAAAGAGAGAATTTGATTAGATTGATTTGCCATTACTTGGTACTGAGTGCTGCTTTTGAACACTAAGCTACTGCTACTGCCACTGCCTCAGTGGCAGTTGGCTAGCCTGTATATAGCTCCTCTAGCTTGTGTTTAAGCTACTGGTTAATTCACTATGATAGCAGAGTTTGTTTCATTCAAAAGTGGCTGTGTGAGTTATAGCACCTGAGCGAAAAAGAAGAGTTTGGATCACTTTACCTAGATGGGGGCATGTATTAATATTAATACCTGGCAAGCCCTGATGGCTCTTGAGTAAATTGTTCATGTCCTTTGTCTCAGTAATTCTATTTAATACATGATATAACCTCCGAAGTAATCCTATAGCAGAGTGGTTAAGAACAAACATGATTCAGAGTCAGACACACTTAGAATTGAATCCCAAATGGTGATATGAATAATTATCTGCTAGGGTTCTATTTCCCTGCTCCTCAAGTCATTGCTATGCAATATTTTCTTGTTTGTTTTGTGTTTTCAAACATCTTCATTGGGAAGTAATTCACATACCATGAAATTCACTCACTTTAAGTGTACAATTTAAGCCAGTTGCAGTAGCTCATGCCTGTAATCCCAGCTACTGGAGGCTGAGCCAAGAGGATTGCTTGAGGCCAGGAGTTTGAGACCAGCCTGGGCAACATAGTGGGAACTCCATCTCTAAAAAGAAAAATTTTAAGTGTAAAAATTAATTATTTTGGCATATTTACGGAGCTGTGCAACCATCACAATTTTAGAACTTTTTTTTTTTTGAGACAGAGTCTCACTTTGTTGCCTGGGCTAGAGTGCTGTGGCGTCAGCTTAGCTCACAGCAACCTCAAAGTCCTGGGCTCAAGCGATCCTTCTGCCTCAGCCTCCCAAGTAGCTGGGACTACAGGCATGTGCCACCATGCCTGGCTAATTTTTTTCTATATATATTTTTAGCTGGCCAATTAATTTCTTTCTATTTTTTTAGTAGAGACATGGTCTTACTCTTGCTCAGGCTGCTTTTCAACTCTTGACCTTGAGCGATCTGCCTCCCTTGGCCTCCCAGGGTGCTGGGATTACAGGCATGAGCTACCGCGCCCAACCAATTTTAGAACATTTTATCACCCCAAAAAGAAAACCCCTGGCCATTAGTCACTCGCCATCCTATAAACAGCCACAGATCTTTTTGGTCTCTATGGATTTGCCTATTCTGAGATTTTCATGTAATTGAATCCTACAGTATGTGGTCTTTTGTGACTGGATTTTTTTTTTTTAAGAGACTGGGGTCTTCATAAATTGCCTAGGGTAGATTCAAATTCTTGGGCTTAATGATCCTGCTGCCTCAGCCTCCCAGCTGTAACTGGATTCTTTCATTTAGCATGTTTTCAGGTTCATCCATGTTGTAGCATGTATCAGTACTTAATTCCTTTTTATTGTTCAATAATATTCCACTGAATAGATACACTACTTTCAATTATCCATTCATGCCAGGTGCGGTGGCTTACGCCTGTAATCCTAGCACTCTGGGAGGCTGAGGCTGGCGGATCGCTCAAGGTCAGAAGTTGGAAACTAGCCTGAGCAAGAGCAAGACCCCGTCTCTACTAAAAATAGAAAGAAATTAATTGGCCAACTAAAAATACATAGAAAAAAAATTAGCCAGGGCCTGTAATCCTAGCTCTCTGGGAGGCCGAGGTGGGCGGATCGTTTGAGCTCAGGAGTTCGAGACCAGCCTGAGCAAGAGCGAGACCCCATCTCTACTATAAATAGAAAGAAATTAATTGGCCAACTAATATATATAGAAAAAATTAGCCGGGCATGGTGGCGCATGCCTGTAGTCCCAGCTACTTGGGAGGCTGAGGCAGTTAGGATTGCTTGAGCCCAGGAGTTTGAGGTTGCTGTGAGCTAGGCTGACACCATGGCACTCACTCTAGCCTGGGCAATAAAGTGAAACTCTGTCTCAAAAAAAAAAAANAAAAAAAAAAAAAAAAAAAAACAGCCTGAGCAAGAGCGAGACCCCGTCTCTACTATAAATAGAAAGAAATTAATTGGCCAACTAAAAATATATAGAAAAAATTATCCAGGCACGGTGGTGCATGCCTGTAGTCCCAGCTACTCGGGAGGCTGAGGCAGCAGGATTGCTTGAGCCCAGGAGTTTGAGGTTGCTGTGAGCTAAGCTGATGCCACGGCACTCACTCTAGCCTGGGCGACAAAGTGAGTCTCTGTCTCAAAAAAAAAAAAAATTATCCATTCAGGAGTTAATGAACATTTGGATTGTTTATAAATAATACTGCTGTGAACAGTCATGTTCACATACACATTTTCATGGGAACACATGTTATTTCCCTTGTGTATATACCGAGAGGTGGAATTACTAGGTCATAGTGTAACTCTATTTTTTCAGGACCTTTCAAACTGTTTTCCCTATTTTTTCAGGAATTGCCAAACTGTTTTCCAAAGTACTGCACCATTTACATTCCTGCCAGCAATGTACGAGGCTTCCAATTTCTCCACATCCTCACCAACACTTGTTATTAAAGGTTGAACATCCCTTATCTGAAAATCCAAAATCTGAAATGCTCCAAAATTCGAAAGTTTTTGAGTGCCAACATGCCACCATAAGTGGAAAATTCCACGCCTGACCTTATGTGATGGGTTACGATCCAAACACAGGCTCACAACACATAGTTTATTCAGTGTCTCCAAGAGAAAAATAAAATTACATTCAGGCTATGTGTATAAGGTATATATGAAACAAATGAATTTCATGTTTAGACTTAGGTCCCATCCCCAAGATATCTCATTATGTATATGCAAATATTCCAAAATTTGAAAAAATCCAAAATCTGAAACACCTCTGGTCACAAACGCTTTGTATAAGGGATACTCAAACTATATCTGTCTTTTTGATCATAGCCATCTGAGTGCATGTGAAGTGGTATCTCATTGTGGTTTTGTTTTGTTTTGTTTTGTTTTGAGACAGAGTCTCACTTTGTTGCCCAGACTAGAGTGAGTGCCGTGGCGTCAGCC
Source organism: Mirza zaza (assembly GCA_008750895.1). Lineage (NCBI taxonomy): Eukaryota > Metazoa > Chordata > Mammalia > Primates > Cheirogaleidae > Mirza > Mirza zaza. The sequence goes on from VSMD01104062.1 coordinate 42,162, forward strand.
TAGCTCACAGCAACCTCAAACTCGTGGGCTCAAGCAATCCTGCTGCCTCAGCCTCCCAAGTAGCTGGGACTACAGGCATGCGCCACCATGCCCGGCTAATTTTTTTTTCTAGATATGTTAGTTGGCCAATTAATTTCTTTCTATTTATAGTAGAGACTGGGTCTCGCTCTTGCTCAGGCTGGTTTCGAACTCCTGACCTAGAGCAATCTACCTGCCTCGACCTCCCAGAGTGCTAGGATTACAAGCGTGAGCCACCGTGACTGGCCTGTTTTGTTTGCTTTATATTTTTTAATTTTTTTCTTTTTAGACACAAAACATACTTCTGCAGAATCATTGTGGTTTTGATTTGCATTTCCCTAATGTCTAATGACATTAGGTATCTTTTCAAGTGCTTTTTGGCCATTTACATATCTTCTTTGGAGAAATATCTATTCAAATCCTTTGCACATTTGAAAAAATTGGTTTTGTAAATTATTGAGTTGTAAGAGTTTTTAAAAATATATTCTGGATAACAGTCCCTTAGCAGATATATTATTGGTAAATATTTTCTCCCATATTGTGGGTTTTCTTTTCACTTTCTTGATGCTATCATTTGTAGCCCAAAGATTTTAATTTTGATATAGTCATATAATCCAATTTATCTATTTTTTCTTTTGTTGCTTGTATACTCAATGTTTGAAATTCCTCTTTCTTAGTCTCTCTTGAACCCACTCCAGTCAGCCTTTTGCCTTTACCATTCCACTGAAATTGTTCTTTGTTAGGTCACCAGTGACATTCTTGTCGTAAATCCAGTGGTCAAGACTGAACCTTCATCCTGTGTGACACAGCACTCATCCCCTCCTTCTTGAAATACTATAAAGTACTTTCCTCACTATGCTTCTGGGATACTACTTCCTACTGTTTTTCTTGCTACCCTGCTCACTCACTGCTCCTCTGTCTCCTTTGCTGGATCCTTTTCATCTTTCTAACCTCTAAACATTGGAGTGTACCAGGATTCAGACTTTGGATTTGTTTCTCTTCTCTATGTTCCCCGTGCTGGTGATTTCATCCAATCTGATGGCTTTAAATATCATCTATTAATATACGCCGTCAACTCCCTAACATATCTCTGGACCAAATTTTCTGCCTAAAACATTCTTCCTCTACATATCTGTCTGCATTACTTACTCACCCCCTGATATGGACTGAGCCGTATCCCCCAAGATTCATAAACTGAAGCCTTAACCCCCAGTGTAATCTCCTATTTGGAGATAGGACCTTTATGGAGGTAATTAAGGTTGAATGAAGTCATGAGGGTGGATCCCTAACCCCATAGGATTAGTGTCCATATGGGAAGAGATACCAGAAAGCATGTTCTCTCTCAAATATATATATATAAATATATGCATGCATTGAGGAAAGGCCATGTGAGCATACAACAAAAAGTTAGCTGTCTACAAACCAAGAAAAGAGCCCTTGTAAGAACCTGACCATGGCCTGGCAAGGTGGCTCACACCTGTAATCCTAGCTCTCTGGGAGGCCGAGGTGGGTGGATTACTCAAGGTCAGGAGTTCGAAACCAGCCTGAGCAAGAGCAAGACCCCGTCTCTACTATAAATAGAAAGAAATTGATTGGCCAACTAATATATATGGAAAAAATCAGCCGGGCATGGTGGCGCATGCCTATAGTCCCAGCTACTCGGGAGGCTGAGGCAGAAGGATTGCTTGAGCCCAGGAGTTTGAGGTTGCTGTGAGCTAGGCTGACGCCATGGCACTCACTCTAGCCTAGGCAACAAAGCAAGACACTGTCTCAAAAAAAAAAAAAAAAAAGAACCTGACCATGCTGGCATCCTGATCTCTGATTTCCAGCCTCTATTAGTGCAAGAAAATAAATTTCTGTTATTTAAGCCCTGAAGTCTATGTTTTATTTTTTAGGGCAGCCCAAGCTGATTGATACACTTGCCTACTTTATTCAGGTTTTTGCTCAGGTGTTCCTTTCTGAGTTATTTATTTCTTCATTATCTCATTTAAAGTTGCATTCTGCTTAATCTGGTATTCCCTGTCCCACTTCCCAGCTTAATTTTTCCCTAATCCATCATCTGACATATATATTTACCTATATTTTAATTCTTTTCTTATTATCTATCTCCCACCACTAGTTTCCTTCAGGATAGAGACTTTTGTCCACTTTGTTCACCACTGTATCCCTAACACTTAGATTGATAACAGGCAAATCGTAGGCCTTCAAAAAATATATGTTGAGGCCAGGCGCGGTGGCTCACGCCTGTAATCCTAGCTCTCTGGGAGGCCGAGGTGGGCGGATCGTTTGAGCTCAGGAGTTTGAGACCAGCCTGAGCAAGAGCGAGACCCCATCTCTACTATAAATAGAAAGAAATTAATTGGCCAACTAAAATATATATAGAAAAAATCAGCCGGGCATGGTGGCACATGCCTGTAGTCCCAGCTACTTGGGAGGCTGAGGCAGAAGGATTGCTTGAGCCCAGGAGTTTGAGGTTGCTGTGAGCTAGGCTGACGCCATGGCACTCACTCTAGCCTGGGCAATAAAGTGAGACTCTGTCTCAAAAAA
>VSMD01104069.1:0-54197 GCA_008750895.1 Mirza zaza
AATGGCCAACAAACATATGAAAAAATGCTCAACATCTCTAATCATCAGAGAAATGCAAATCAAAACCACAATGAGATATCTCTTAACTCCAGTGAGAATGGCCTTTATCAAAAAGACCCCAAACAACAAATGCTGGCGTGGATGCGGAGAGAGAGGAACACTCCTACACTGCTGGTGGGACTGCAAACTAGTTCAACCTCTGTGGAAAGCAATATGGAGATACCTTAAAGCGATACAAGTAAATCTACCATTTGACCCAACAATCCCATTACTGGGCATCTACCCAAAAGATCCAATGACACTCTACAAGAAAGACACCTGCACTCGAATGTTTATAGCAGCACAATTCATAATCGCAAGGCTGTGGAAGCAGCCCAAGTGCCCATCAATCCAAGAATGGATTAATAAAATGTGGTATATGTATACCATGGAGTACTATTCAGCTCTAAGAAACAATGGTGATATAGCACCTCTAATATTTTCCTGGTTAGAGCTGGAACCCATACTACTAAGTGAAGTATCCCAAGAATGGAAAAACAAGAACCACATATACTCACCAGCAAACTGGTATTAAATGAACAGCACCTAAGTGGACACATAGGTACTACAATAATAGTGTATTGGGAGAGGGACGGCGGTGGGGATGGTTAGATACATACATGATGAGTGAGAAGTGCACCGTCTGGGGGATGGTCATGCTGGAGACTCAGACTTGTGGGGGGAGGTGGGGAAAGGGCATTTATTGAAACCTTAAAATCTGTATCCCCATCATATGCCGAAATAAAATAAATAAAAAAATAAATAAAATGATAAAATTTCTAAAAATAAAAAGTTGAAATCTTTGTGTTCTTGGGTTATGCAAAGATTTCTTTGATATAAAACAAATGACAATGCTATAAATATTAAAAGACTACCCACAGACATGGAAGTAGTAGTTGCAAATCAAACATCCAATACATTTACTTTTAATATAAATGTATGAAATATCTAAAACTTGATAATAGTATAAAGACCTAATTTTTAAATAATGTTCAAAATTTTGAATAGATCATCAAAAAATGACATACATATGGTAAATAGACTAAAATATATTCAACATCCTCAATTTTATAAAAATGCAAATGAAACCACAATGATATAACACTATAAACCTACCAAAATGCCTATGTTGAAAAAAAGTCTCATAATATCAAGTATTAGGAAGGATATGGAAAGAACTATTATGGTCCTTTATCATGGTAAAAATGTAAAATGGCACACCCACTATAGGAAAGATGTTTGGCATTTTTGGAAAAAGCTATACATAAACTTCAGAAATTCAAGTACTAAGTATCTACACAAAAAGAATAAAAATATCGATCCACACAAACATTTATATATGAGTGTACTTGTATTATTGCACTCATTATTAATGATATCCCAAAAGTCAAAGCAATGAAAATGTCCATCAAATGGTAAATAGGTTTTTTAAAAATGTATATCCATATAATGAAACAATAAAAGAAAATGAATGACTAAAGATGAGTGACACTACAGAATACATATAAATGCATTTATTTTTAAAATTCTAGAAAAGACAAAACTAAAGAGATAGAGTTCAGTGATTCCCTGGAGCAGGAAATGAGCAGGGTATTGACTGAAAATAGGCATATAGACAAATAGTCATATGGAAATTTTGCTGAGTGACAGAATTTTTCTAAGCCTGGATTTTGATGATGATTGCCCAAGTACATATTTACTAAAAATTATATAAATATATTGTTTAAAAAGAAATTTTATAATCTACAAGTTATACCTCAATAAATTTGTTGAACAAAATGAGAACATAATATGATGTATAATTTTATTTGCCTGATCTTTGATACATTTCAGAAGCTTTTAAACTCCTGAGAAGTAGGTGTAAGGCACAGTATGTGGAACTGTCTAGTTGAGCTAATAGCACCACTGGCATACCAAACTGACTCTAATTAATAGTGCCACCATGATCTGCATTTTTCATAGTGTACGCAGAGAGATTTTATACAGTGTTTCGTATCTAAAGCTTTTACAATTCATTTTTATGTACCTATGACTCTAACAAAAATATTGCATTTATACCAGTTGATTATTCTTTCTTTCCCTGTCTTTCCCTCTCTGTGGTGGTTTTCCTGCTCTTATTCCATTCTAATCAAGTATGAGTTACAACAGGTGGAATAATTCCGTGAGAGCAACTATCATCTCAACTATTTTTCTACTCAGCAATAATTAAACTAAACATAATGAAGAATATAAAAAAAAATCATTCTGAAACCTATCCAAGATTCTTCACCAATTCTGAATTACAGATTTGTCCTTTGATGTCCATGTTAAAGCATTTTCTATTCCATTTTCACATTCTGCAAAACTCTATGATTACTGTAACATTTCCTCCAGTCTAAAACCACACACACATACACAAATATACAAAAAAGAGAGAATGTTTTCCTCTCTGACAAAGATGTATTCTGATTAATGCAGACATCTATCACACTGCAGTCTGTTCTCTCCAGGGAACAAAACACTGAACTAAAACAGATGTCCTAATGAATGTGAGTATACATATATAAAATAATTAGGTAACTTGCAGTGCACAATAATCAGCACTTATATACATTGAAGTCCTTAATTGCAGTGTGAAAAAAGCATTTGCAAATAAATGTATACATCATGTATATGAGTGCTGAGAACTGTAATTATAGATATCATGTTTTGTGTAAAAGAAGTCACTGATCATATATAGCTGATTGTTGTTGCCATATAGAAATGTCTATCAGATCTTCAAATTATTTTAGAAAAGGTGGAAACCTCGATGTTTCAATCTAAAATGTGTTCCTTTTAAATATTGGCTTATTTATTTTAAAAATATGCAAGCCAAATGCTTCAAATCTTTTCAAACAAGCTTGGTCTTGGGGGACTTACTTGTAGTATTTGATAAATTCATACTTAGACCCAGTGTTTCTTTCTTCCAATAGTACACACACACACACACACACACTCACACACACACTCACTCATACACACACACCAATATATATGTGCATATATACACATTGTTTCAATATTCTGCAATGAGCAATGAAGTTCAAAGTTTGTTTTCGAGTGCCTAAACCTATTTTTTCATGAATATCTTAAGGTTTCAGGGACTACTTTACTGTAAGTCATAGAGCAACTGCCTCAGATAATATAATTTCACCTATTTTGTAGAAGAGTCTTAAACTTTTTTCAAATAATTTGTTACTGTTTCCTCCATTTTAGAAACAACTTTGAATTCCTACAGAAATATTTCTACAGAAATATTCCTACAGAATTTTTAAAATACCACATGTGAACTGTTGTCAAAGATATCTAAGACTCATTTATAATATAATCATACAGATCTAATCATTTAATTGGAACATTTAGTTTGTAGCAATACATTTTCTCCAAAAATATAGTTCTTAACAATATACCCCAAGTAACTATATGGTATTTTGCAGTATAAGAAAAACCACCATGATATCTGTCTAAAATCTTATATAATATTTCCTAGCGCATCTTTGAAACAGTAGTTAGCTTTCATGAGCAAATCCATGACTGACTTCTAGCATGATAATTATGTAGTAGAGCAATTGTGTTCTGAATTATTTAGGAATTGCATACACAAAGGAAACTGTAGTGGCCTAGTCGTACAAGGCTTATTTTCATCATGTAACAATAAGTCCATTGAAAGTTTTGGAGTCTGTACCACGATGCCATTACTATCTTATCTTCCCCCTCTCTCCCTCCCTCCTTCTCTTCCTTCCTTCCTATCTTCCTTCGTTCCTTTTCTGCCTTTCTCCCTTCCTCCCTTCTTTCTTTCTTTTGTTCTTTCCTTCCTTCCTCTGTCTCCCTTTCTCTCCTATCCTCAGTATAGATCTTCATCTTCAGTTGCCTCAAGGTCTATAGACATTTGATATATCTCTAAGTTCTTATTTGTACTTTGGATCAGAAGAATTAATAGACAAGAATCAAGAAAGTAAATGTTCTGTCATGAAAGTCAAACCATCTAGAAATACCCAGTGGACTTGTGCTTATTTCTCACTGGGTATTCTGAGAGACATGGCCACTCCTATCTCCAGGAATCTAGGAAATTTAGTCTTTTTTTTTATTTGAATACATCCGCTGCCCCAAATGACAATAATATCATATTTCTGTTAGTAATAAAAAGAGCAGAATAAATGTTGGATGGCAACTATGTGTCTATTCATGTCCCAAATCCTAGATTATGACCCCAAATACTAACTTTCATAAAAACTAGCACTCTTCAAATTTCTAGTAGCTCTTTTGGTGACTTACCACACTCAGAAATGAATATTTCTAGAAGCATAGCCTAGGATCATAAGAATTAGAAATAAAAAAAATATAAAATGCTAAACTGAGAACAGACATTCCCAATTCTACAACTTAATTCCCGGAGCTGTGTATAGGAGCCCTAATTGACACAATGACTTTTGTAATGTTTGATTTCAGTTGCATGCTGCATTTTGAAAGGTAATGCCACTGCAGTGCAGAGTTCCTTAGCCGAGTCTTCAAAAGTGTGATCAAATTTATATCAGGATTGCTATTTCTGTGTTATTGGCTACACTGAAATGTACAAGAAAATCAGATATCTATAATTTCATTATTACACCTCCTTTCTGTGAAATGAGATGTTTGGTCATAGATAATGTTGTGTAGGATGCTGTGCTAATAGGTAATTCTACTTTTCAGATGGTGCTAATGGCACAGACATCACCTTTTGGGTCTTCTTCATTTTGGTCATTAAGGTGCTTACTCTGCCTTCTGACTCAGTAAATCAGATAAAATATACTACCTAATAGGCAGCACAGGATGCATGATTACTTAATATTCCATTATTACTTTATCAAACTGTACTAAGGCCCTACTGGAACACCATGTTTATTTTTTTCACAGAGATTATTTCTCTACTGCAAAGGTCATGATGACTTTGCTTCAAAATGCTAAGATATATGTAGCAGACAGCTTCTAAAATGTGCATGAATGATTTATGTTTCCTGGTAATCCCATTGCCTAATCCTAACCTCCTTGAATATGGGATGGATTTTGTCACTCACTTCTAGTAAACACAGTGTAGTGAGGGTTATGAGAGATAATATCTGAAATTAGGTTACAAAGAGATGTTGTCTTCCATCTTGTGTGCTCTACCTCACTTGCATGTTCTCACTTCTTCAAGAGGGAAGTTATCTTCCATGCTGACAGCTGCCCTATTGAGTGACACACAGGCCAAGATAGGTCTCTGTCTAAAAACTAATTAGGCACTGAGGTCTTCATTCCAAAAGCCCAAAAGGAACTGAATCCTGGAAATAGTGATGGGAATGAGCTTGAGTACATGCTTTCTTTCACTTGAGCTTTCAGATGAGACCCCAGCCCTGGAGCCCTGTGAGAGATCTGCAAGTACATGTACCCAGGAAATCCATAGCTAGAATTCTGACCCACAAAAGCTATGAGAAAATAAATGTTGGTTAAAACTACAAAGATTTGAGGTAATTTTTATATAGCAATAGATAACAAATATCATTTCTGAACTTCAAATCTGCTGGAGTTTGCCTGAAATATCATGGGATACTTTATTTACCAGATATTTTAGAGTGGCTTATACTGTAGCCTAGACTTGATGTTTCATGCTTTGGGTCCCAGTCCAATTTTAAACACCTAAATCACTCAATAATAGGTCATATTAGTATATACAAGATATATATGTTATGCATCTTAAAGGCAAGGAAGCTCAACAATGCTTGATTGCTGTATGCCCAATTGGATGCCCAATTGCTGGGCATCTTTTTTAGTGATATGATACACAAGGATCAGTAATGTGTGTATCATAGTGCTACTGGAATATCATGTTATGCTGACTGGTTCCTAAAACTTCACCAAATAACAGACCTAAATTTCTTCAGGTTTATTTCCCAATGTCTGGCTGACTAAGGTGAACCACTAAGATATTTCTACTAAGGTGTCTTGCCTAATGGGAACTTCATCATTACCAGTTAATATTATCTAATTAACATGATATCCAATTAACATGATGGCATAATTTTAGTTCACCATTGTACAGATCTGCACAATGATGATATGAACATGATTCCCATGAACTCTGTAAGGACAGAGAGCTGGAGAGCTGATAGTCCTGATTTAAGTGAATAAAAATATATTCTGTTCTCTCTGTCATATAAAAGGCAATTCATTTTGATCTTCCTTAATGACGAATATAGAAATGAAAACATTGGTCAAACGTATATCAATATATCAAGTGCAGAGATTTGTTGAATTGCTCCAGTAAATGTATTACACCATTCACAGCAGCTGAATTTGCGAATAGAACCTGATTAAGCTCATAATAGTATGCAGTTATCTGCTACAACACAGCTAGATTTACGGAGGCCAGACAAATAAGTTTAACAGGGATGAGATAGGACAATAAAGTTTGCAAATTTCACGTTTGGTGGTAACATTTACCTCTACAATTCTTTCTATAATGCATCACTGATTTTTCATTTACTATCATGATGTAATCAGTTAAAAGGCTACACTAGCCTTTTTCTGTAAATCAAGAACAAATGTTAGTATCCTACCTGCTGGAAACAATATCTGTCCAACTATATATTAACTAACCAGGACTACTAACACAAGATACCTTTACATACCCTCTGAAAAACTTCATTTATCCTCTGATATTCATAAGTTCACACCCTTATTTTGGGTCACAATGATATTTTGAGTCACTAGGCATTCAGTGTTAGTTCAGATTTCTTATCTAAGAGTTGGAGTCCTTAAAAAGTCAGGACATCTCCTTTTCCAAGTATGTATTAAAATATTACCCTTGGAAGAGTATTGCCAGTCTCTTTGAAAGGAATTACAAAAATAATTAATGCAGGACCTTAAGTGGAGTTGCAGAGTCTTTCCTTAAGGTGAAATTGATCCTACAAACATTGAACTCTGGGACTGTGCATGAGTTCTGGTCAGAGAAATAAGTGAACTGTGAATTTCTGTTGTGATGGTTCATATCAAATATCTGCTTTTTAGCTATCAAGTTTTGCAGTTACATAAATTTAATAGTACTTTCTTTGATATTATTTATGATGCCTCTGGGAAACTGTGCTCTACTATTAGGTCATTAAATATGAAATGTCTGATTTTGAATCAAAAGTGTAGTTTATTATATCTCAAATAAGAAGCAGTACAATCAAAGTGTGCGCCTAACTATCAACACAGTTTTGCCATCTTAAGGGTAGCTTGTTTATGCCAGAAGCAAAGAAGTCTGGAGAGAGAGTGGTGATGAAATTGCAAGAGGCATTTTCCACAGCTTGTTGAGAATTGAATGTTTCCTTGTAAGAAGTGGTCCAAAGCCTGGAAGAAGTGGTAGTCAGTTGGTGCAAGCTCTGATGAATATGGTGGATGATAGAGAATTTCCAAGTCCAGCCTCTGTAGTTTGAAGCAACATTATTTGTGTGGCGTGTGGTTGAGCATTGTCTTCAAGACGATTGGCCTTTCTCTCTCTATTAACCAGTCCTGGCTGCTTAACTGCAAGCACCCTCATCATTTTTGCCAGCTGGTTGCAGAAGACATCTGCTGTAATTGATTGACCAGGTTTCAGGAAGCTGTAGTGGACAATACCAGTGCTGGACCAAAAACAAGACACTATTAGCTTTTTTTGATGAATATTTGGTTTGGGACTGTGTTCCAGCACTTCATCGTTGACCAACCATTATGCCAAATGCTTGTGATTGTCAAAAATAATCATTTTTTCTGCTATAAGCCTTCAAGTGTAGATGTCATTTTTTATAGAATGTCTTTTTTTTTTTCCTTTGGGTAGATGCCCAGTAATGATATTACTGTACCAAATGGTAGTTATACTTTTAGTTCTTTGAGGCATCAGGTGTCAGGCAGGTAGGAGAGGGCAGAAGGGGATGGATATATTCATGCCTAATGGATGTGATGTGCACTGTCTGCGGGATGAACGTGCTTGCTCTGCCTTGGGTGGAGAAAAGGCAATATATGTAACTAAAACATTTGTACTCCCATAATATACTGATAAATAAATAAATAAATAAATAAAGTAATCCATTTTCATCACATGTAACAATATGTTGCAGGAATAGTCCACCTTTATGCTGTGACAGCAAAGAAGTGAAGCTTCAAGATGATTTCTCTTTTGGAACCCATGTACTGAGCTTCTTACTTTGCCCATTTGTTTCAAATGGTCCAATATTATTGGAATAGTAATGTCAAACCTTGCTGATAATTCACACATAGGTTCAGATGGAGTTGCTCCCACTACAGCTTTCAGTTCATCATTATCTACCTTGGTCTCAGGTCACCCAGGTGGCTCATTTTCAAGATTAAAATCACCAGAATGGAACTTCTTAAACCATCAACATACTATACATTAGCCACATTATTCCCAAACACTTCATTAATATTTTGAGCTGTTTCTGCTGCATTGGTTCCATGCGGGAACTCATATTTGAAAATAACACAAATTATTGAGTTATCCATGTTTTACAAAAATTTCTCTAAAAATTTTAAAGATAATCACAAGCTAAAATGTGCATTTGCAAGATTGAAGACATACCTTCACAATAAAAATAAAACAAGAAATGTCAAGGTGAAATGTCAGAGATATCAACTGCCAAACTTAGTATTTGGTCCTTTTGAAATGTCCGATTTCTTAGGTATTAACTACATTGTTAAAATGTCACCCAAAGTGAGTACATGTGGTGCTTGTTTTTCCATTCTTGAGATACTTCACTTAGTAGAATGAGTTTCAGCTCTATCCAGGAATATACAAGAGGTGCTATATCACCATTGTTTTTTAAGGCTAGGTAGTACTCCATGGTTAAATTAAAAAACAATTTAAAAAAATGTCCATACTACCCAAAGTGATTTACAGATTCAATGCAATCCCCATTAAAGTACCAATGTCATTTTTTGCAGATCTAGAAAAAATATTCTATACTTTGTCTGGAACCAGAAAAGACCCTCAATGGCCAAAGCAACCTTCAGTAAAAAGAACAAATTGGGAGGCATCACTTTACCAGACTTTAATCTATACTACAAGGTGATAGTAACCAAAACAGCATAGACTGGCACGAGAACAGAGACCTAGACTAATGAATCAGAACAGAGAACCCAGATATAAAACCATTATCATGTTTTCTTCTGATTTTTCACAAGCAGGCAGAAAACATACACTGTGGAAAACAATCCCTATTTAATAAATGTTCCTGAGAAATTTGGATAGCCACATATAGAAGACTTAAACAGGATCTGCACCTCTCACCACTCACAAAAATTAACTCACAGTGGATAACAGACTTAAACCTAAGACATGAAACTATAAGAATTCTAGAAGAAAAGGTTAGAAAAACTCTTATAGTTACTGGCCTAGACAAAGAATTTATGAATATGAAGAAGACCCCAATGGCAATCACAGCAACAACCAAAACAAATAAATGTAACCTTATTAAATTACAAAGCTTCTGAACAGCCAAGGAGACAATAGAGTAAATAGACAACTTATAGAACGAGAGAAAATATTTACATGCTATACTTCTGATAAAGGGCTAATAACCAGAATCTATGAAGAACTCAAGTGAATTAGCACAGAAACATCAAACAATCTCATTAAAAAGTGGGTACAAGACATGAACAGAAGCTTTTCACAAGAAGATATATTAATGGCCAATAAGCATATGAAAAATGCTCAACTTCTCTAATCATCAGGGGAATACAAATCAGAACACAATGAGATATAACCTAACTCCACTGAGAATGGCTTTCATCAAAAAGTGCCAAAACAACAGATGCTGGCATGGATGCTTAGAGAAAGGAGCACTTATACACTGTTGGTGGGACTTCAAACTAACACAAACTCTACGGAACTTCTCCATCTTTCCATATATTTTCTTGGACCTGTTATTCAAGTATTTTTAAATCCCTCTGATTACCAACAACTGGATCACCTGGGTTCTTTCTGTTTGTTGTTTTGTTTGTTTTGATTATCTGTTTGTTTCTTTGGTTTTCCATCACTTAGTCCTGTTTCCTAGGAATCTTTGATCGACTATTAGAGATTGTGTATGAAAAATTATTTATACTCAGATTCTAATAAGATGATAGACTTTTGGAAAATCTTATTGCAGTTGAGCATGGTTTTTATGCTGTGTTCAGACTGATTTGTTTGAGTTTTTCCTACCTCTGGAAACCTCTTTACTTGTAAAGATTCTCTTAAATTCTTATATCAAAGAAAGTTTCTAGTATTACCAGGGATACTGCAACTTGTTCATCCCTGAATTCCAGATTCTGCCTTTTCATAATGATAGGACTGCTGGAAACTTTGCTCAGGATGTTTGTATTAGCTTGCTTTCCTGGAGTTTTATCTCACACATCCTTAGCACAGGAGTTGGAAAGTCTTCAAAGTGAAATAGCTTTCAAAATTTCAGTCATACTCCTCTGGAGTTTTCTCTTCCCCTTCAAGTCTTAGTTTCCTTGGCAGCTCTTAACTCCATGTATTTAAACCCCCCTGTGAGATTACTGCAAGTCTCAGTTACCACTTTCTGTTTGGTCTCTATTCACTAAGCTACACATGGCAAAAGCCTGATATAAAGTGTGGAGTATAATAATGTGGGTCACCGTGGTGCAGTGCTCTGCTCTTCTCTCTGGGATTTTCAGACTCTTAAATCAAAATGTCATGGTTTTTCTCTGAGCCTTTCAAAGAGTTGTTTCGTATATTTTATACATGTTTCATAATAATTTGGTGTGCAGCTGTTTTTCTGATACTACCACTTTTGTTGTGGCTGAAATTACAATTTCCTGAAACCTAATTTTTGTTTCCTGAGACTCTTGAGATTGAGGAAAGCTTTCCTCCAGTTTCTCAGAATAACAAAGATATGTAGGCTGGGAGCAAATGACTATGATCCAATCAGAGATTAAGTTAATTTCAGTATCCAGATCATCATTTATAGGACCTGATCCATTAACAATTGGCATTACTTCTAGCTTTTAGCCTGCAGATTACACCTGAAAGTCTAAGCACTCTATGGAACTCTTCATGTTTTAACAAGAGGTCTAATTTTTGTTTCCTCTGCAGAGTGAAACTGCGAACTGCTGTGTTAAGATTCACAGATTCTTGTCCACCACTTGGATTTGCTTCAAGTTCAAAAGTAGCTCTGGATTTAGTGCTTGTCTCTTTGTAGTTTTCATTCTCAAATTGGACCTGGCCTGTGTCTCCAATGATTTCAAACATTTATGTATATACATGCATACATGTTTATACTCTTACACACACACAATTATATATATATATATATATATAGTCCACACACATATATGTACATGGTCCAACATATCTAGTTATTTCCAGAATGAATTAAGAAGTTTGCTCAAAATAAGGTAATTCTCTATAATAAGAAACAGAACTCTCTCTCTAAGCACTCCTGAATAAACACTGCTACTACTATAGCCAAGTTAAACTTCATAGATTTACATCTTAAATGTAATGTAATTTCGACTAGATAAACAACAATGTCAATTTCTCAAGCTTACAAAATAAAATTATGTTGACACAAAAAGAACAGAATAAATGATGTTAAAGACCTTTTATTTTACTCTACCAACATTACAGAAAGTTTGGTTTAGAATGCCACTTACATTATCCTTGTAATAAGTCTTAACACATAATTCTTTCAGCTAGAGTTCATCTACTTTCCATGCAAACACATGAAGAACAAAGAATTCTAATTTAGCAGGTTAAAGTGTACTATTCAACATCAAACTTCTATAATGTTATTACCATGACATTTTTTTTATTAAGTGAAGAATTTTTATTTCTTATAAAAAGTATGATTAGGAATCATGCAAATGTATTATGCATCTTGGTCCCAAATGAAAAAAGAATTATAAAATTTTTAAGAAATAAATGAAATATTCTTCTCCCAGATGCACTGTACAATATTATAAGAAGAAAAAATATATGCATTTCAAAGGAAATGCACTCTTCTACTAACAAAATTGTCAAGCTCTTATTAAAGAACACTATGGGGAAATTATTATCCTTGTTATTAACAATACTTTCTAGAGATTTTTCACAACTTCGTTTACATTTCACAATGTAAAACTAGTATCATTGAACATTAATGTTGCAGATTATGAATAAAAAATTCCAGAGCTAGATCATTGTCTTCGTTTCTTTGAGTAATTAAAATTTATTGTATGTGGGTAGTACTTATTTATCAGTCCAAGCTTACCAAAAGAGGTCACATAACTACTTTTAACAATACATTTGATTTTTCTATCCTATATAATAAAAAAAATCAATTTTCAGCCACATGTAATTGTTTAGGTACTTCTTGAACATCTTCAAATCTATGAGCACACGTATTCTTCACAACATCCCTATAAAGTAAATAATATTATTATCCTTATTTGAAATTTGAGGAAAATGAGATACTGGCAGTGAGGCTAAGGTCATATAATTGGTAGGCTGTTAATCTGTGATTTAAAATTATACAGTCTTGATACAGGAAGGTGCACTCCAAAACTGGGATATGGCCTGAAGGCCAAGTGGATTTTTGGCTTCACACAGAAAAGAAGTCAAGAATGAGTTGCCAGAGTTAGGCAAAAAAAAGTTTATTGAAATAAGAAAAGAAAAAATGGAGGCTACCCCATAGATAGGGTAGCGCCTATCTTTCAGAGCAACAGAGAATAGCACTTTGTGAGTTTCTGGGGCCTTATTTTAAACCTTCTATTCTATTTTATGTTAAGTGGAAGGAAGATTATTCAAAAGATTTCTGGGGAAGGGTCGAGGAGCTCTCAGAACTGAGGGCTCCTCCCATTTCTAAACCATACAGGGCAACTTCTAGGAGTTGCCATGGCATTTGGAAACTGTCATGACACTGGTGGGAGTTTCTTTTACTAGTTTAATACATTATAAGCAAGGTATAATGAGCAGTGAGGGTAGCCTCAGGTCTTTTTTATGGCCATCTTTGTTCTAGCTGCTTTGGGCCAGTTTCTCCTCCACCTCCTCTTTTATGAGATACTTTGGTTAGGTCTTATCAAGCAGGGCTGGCAGTACCTTATCTCGGTCTGACCTGACACTGTGCTCTTAACTACCATATTAAATAGCCTCTCTGGATAATTTTCTAAATAAGTAAACTACTTAGGAAACAAGGGCAATGTGTTAAATTACCTATCAATATATATTGGTAAATGGTACGCATTTCTGTCTTGTGATATATCAATTTGGATTCTTCAATGACAAACTACAGAATTACACTCTGAAAATGAGAAAGTGGTGAATTAATTGAGAGAATTTAAGTATAATTGGAAGAACATTTTATCAGAAGTGCCAAGAATCAGGCCACCAGTAAAATCTAACAAGCACGAATAAAGAATTTCTTTAAAGCATGCACAGCAATCCATTTCTTACATTTGTGTCACTGCCCTATATTCAAAATTCAATGAGAAATCATATGATTGACGTAACATGGGTGAAACAGAAGAAGGGGGCAATTAATTGTTGTCCTAGCAAGATCATGTTTCATGAGAGAAGTCTTTGTTTTCTAAAGCATTTTTGTGATACTTCCAGAAAGGTGAGGAATGGATGCTGGGAATATAAAAGTATCTGGTATTCATTTCATAAAGGAAGATTTTCAGCACAGAGATTGAACAGCTATTTGGCTTCAGTTTGTATACTCTATATTAGGGGTCCTCAAACTTTTTAAACAGGGGCCAGTTCACTGTCCCTCAGACCATTGGAGGGCCAGACCATAGTTTAAAAAAACCTATGAACAAATTCCTATGCACACTGCACATATCTTATTTTGAAGTAAAAAAAAAAAAAAGGCAAAAACACCTGCATGTGGCCCACGGGATGTAGTTTGAGGAAGCCTGCTCTATATAATAATTATCACCCAAAGTTATTGAGCCATTGGGTAAACAAGAGTATGTCTCTATTATTAGATATTTTTAATATAACAAAACAATTAGAGTTGAATTTCTAATATTTTTGTATCCCTACAATTTCCATGTTTATTACTCCCTAGTGATTATACAAAGTAAAAATAAAAGCACTCATTGAAACAAATGTTTCCATTTACTATTTTATTTAACAATATTTTCTATTGGCCATATTCCACATTAGATTTATGATAGAATAAGTTTGGAAAAAGGCATAGAAGTGATAACATTCCAAAAATTGGTTAAAAGCTTTTAAAATATTTTTAATAATTTCAAATATACAATAATAATATATAGTGTGGGATTTTTGAGTTGAAATTATGAAACAAAAATCTGTAATTGTTATGAGGAGAGATTTATTATGATGCAAGTGAAAAAATGTTCACTAATAATTTAAAAACATGTCATTTCATTATCTACTTAAGAATCATGAGATTATGGGAAGTTAAAATGTACACAAACTGCCATGAATAATAAATATTACTGCTACTTTAATATTATTTTATTTATCATCATTATTTAATTTATTATCAAAAATAGTAATTTTTTAAATAGAAAGGGGTCACTATAAATAATTATTTTGGGGCCACAGATAGAAACCAGGACTGTATCAGGAAAATAGGAAAAAATCTATGCTCATCACCTAACCCTATGTTCCACTGCACAGGGAAGATTTCAAAAGAAACTCTCCCTTTATTGGCCCTAAAAAAGTGTAAAATTTGTATAAGTCACAGGAAGAGATTTTTATATAGAGGACTGTCAAAAGGAAAAGACCCAAAATTGGAAAAAATATTGGCATATCAAGAGACTAGAGAGCATTAGCAAGACTAAAAATATTGACAGTAATAGAATCAGTGTTGAAAAATAATAGAAGGAACCCAATATAAGGAGATGATATCTTGCTGCCTTAGATGATTTTTCTTCTTACTTATTTAGGTAATGTCATGGCTTTCCAATATTCATTTCCTACAGTATGTATTAGTCTGTGGGTAAAATTTTAGAAGCCTTTTGTTACAGGAAAAATATGTACTTTATTTAGACATTTTGTGTTTAGGATTTGTGTCAATTTAATAACTGTGTTATCTATTGAGGTGATATAATTATTGAGAATTAGTGAGGGGCTAAATGGTCCCAGGTATACTCTTTTTTTTTATTTCAGCATATTATGGGGGTACAGATTTTAAGGTTTCAAATAATGCATATTCTTGATGATAGTACTTTGAGAAATCTTGGCGGAAAAATTTTTAGCATGTTCATCTCTAACTCTTAGAGAAAGGAGGAAGGAAAACACAGAATTGACTGAAAAATACTGCATGAAAAAAGAAAGTGTCCACTCAAATCTTCTTTAAAAAACAAACTGAACTCCTTTGAATTGGATTGATGCACTATAATCCCTACTACTGAGTTCTTGAGACAAATAAAGTCTCCCAAGAATCCGCTAGTCACAGGAAAAAGTGAAGTGTTATTCAGGTATCAGTAACAGTGTGCTGCCCAGAGCAAGAGGAGCATACATTTTAATAGCAATAATAGTTTTAGATAGATTTGAAAACTTATTTTTATAATAAATCATAGAAAATCTTGTTCAAAATTCAAAAATTTAAAAAAATATATTAGTGACCATCTGGGCATCTCTAAGAGCTTTCTGTCAGACAGGGTGAAAATTTACTTTAAGAGTATCAATTTGGCAGCAGCACAATAGGTAGTTCAAACAGGGAAGCAGGAAGTTAAAAGAAGAGTGAAGGATGAGGGGCATTCATAGACTGAATCATTTTAAACTGCTGTTTCTGAGGATGAGAAATGTTCACATATTGGCAATTTCATGTGGTTGAATCTAATGGCATTCAAGAGATGATGTAATAGGGTAATAAAGTGATGTTAGTGAGAAGGAATAAGAGATACAGATGCAAAAATATTGCCAATTTCAAGAACATTATTTCGGTGAAGTAATAGAACATCACTCTAACTGCTGGCTTTGGAGCTTCTTAGGTATGAACAAAACATTCGTGAAAACAGCTAACAGTTATTGAGTGTTCAAGATAAGCCAAGCATTGTTTTAAATGTCTTACATGGATAAGCTCCTAGAATTATCATAACAACCTTATGAAGTAAATATTATTATCATACCCACTGAATAGATTAGGAAACAGGACTACAGAGAGTTTTTTCCATTTGCTCAAGATCACACAGCTAATAAGATATGGAGGCCAGCATGTGAATCTCAAGTTAATCTACAGTTTATACTTTGGTTGGTTAAACTATACTGATTGGATTAAGTTAATCCCCATATCTACTCGATACATAGCACTAATTCTATGATTTTTTTTTTTTTACGGACCTAAGTTAAGTTAAATTGAGAATTCCATGAAATTTGTTTTCTGTAGCTAGGAATGATCAAATCTGACCTAAAATATCAAGACCATAATGCCTTTAATATATCTTTGGTGCTTCCACTGACTTCTCAGTAATGCTTTAAAATCACTACATTCTTTTAAGCCTTGCTGTTTCACATTCTCTTTCTCATTTCAAGCACAACTCCTGTGACTAAACACATAAATTAATTAAAGATACATTTTTTTAAATTTCAGCATATTATGGGGGTACAAACGTTAAGGTTACATACATTGCCCTTGCCTCCCCTCCCTCCTGGAGTCAGAGCTTTAAGAGCGGCCATCCTCCAGGTGGTGCACATTGCACTCGTTATGTATGTAAATACCCATCCCCTCCTCCCCCCTCCCACCTGCCTGACACCCAATAAATGTTTTTTTTTGTTTTTTTTTAACATTTTGGTTACATTTTATATCTTTGCCTCTTCCTAGCAAGCGTTAGAGGTATGCCCTTCCCTTCCACATCTGAGGGATGTAGAGAGAATTGTGGAGGGGGAAAAATGTATTTTTAATGGTTATAATGGAGTTCTTGTTTCCTTATAGAGAATATTTGCTTTGTAACTTAGCTTCGTTGGATTTAACCCAAAAAAGTAACTAGTTTACGAAGTTCACAAAACATAAAAGTGTTCAGATAGCACTTTAGGGCAGGTTATCTTACCAAAATTATAGAATATTGTAATAGAGAAGACTGAAATTGCCTTGTAAATTCTGCCCCCTTAGTATTTAAATTTTTTATTTATAAAATAAACCTTTTAAATATATGTCCGTAGTAGCAGTATTACATATCTCTTAATGTATATTCTACTTAACTCCATATCCATTTTGTTTGCTGATTTCATAAGTATTTGAGAAGCATTGGCAATATGATTGAAGTTGTATCAATCACATGCCTGGAGAATCTTTGCCTATCTTCACAATTAGCACCTTCTCTCAAAAGCAAGGGAAAGAGAAGAACTAACGTATGAATGGGTGCATCTTAATAAATGATTTATGATTTATTTTGTGACAGTAAATTTCCTTTTATTTATATAAATCTTATGTTTTGATTTTAATTATGAATGAAAATAGCACCATCTATTAAATATTATAATTGATAAGCTTTAATTCATAAAAATGAGACCTTCATTGTAATTTTTACTATCCTCTAGATAACTCCTTAAGTTATTCTGTGTATTATTTTCTTCTAATTTAAGTTTTATGGAGAAATCATTATTGTCATTTGTTTAAACCCTAACAACTGATGTTAGATCATGCATATTCCAATTTGAGTTATATAGGACCTATTCACCTAAGGGTCTTTAAAATTAATTTTGATAATAGCTGATTGAATTCTTCCACAATTTAGCCCAAGCAAGGTCATCTTTGTGTTGTTAATAATAAACAGCGTAATTTTAGGTGTTAATATTATGACATATACAAGAACAATCCATTAATCCTTTCTAAGGATAATTGAAGATAATAGTGTGATTTTCCTTTTGAGTCACCTTGCTAAATGACACACCATGAAACTATTTAAACAGACTGTCTGAATGAATGTTATTTTACACAGTTAAGAAAGATCAGCTGCTAATTTGGATGCAAGACTTAGAGACTGTTCAAGGCCAGAGTTCTAAGGCTGTTATCTATTTGTTTATTTTTGGCCTTACCAAACAAAAAAAAATGACTCAGTATATTACTATTAAGGCATTAATAGTAGTAACAATAGCAGTAGTAACAGTAATAATCATATTAATAGAATAGTTATGTTTGCATTGAATGTTCTTATGAAAGATTTTAACCTCAAAAACATACAGCATTTTTGTAAATAAAAGACAGTGATTGATAGTACACCTGGCATTTATTGGTTCTGCTATGGTGCTAGTGACCAGAAAGAAGCAAACCACTTTTCCTTTCTCTTTTACAGAATGTTAACATAGAAGATGGAGAGACACAGCTCTCTTAGCTGCTGACTTTCCTCAGATTTCTACTCTGTATTAGCATCTTTGTCACTAGTGTTCTACTATTTATAGTCGTAAAATTGAAGTCATTATTCATGTCTTCCTAGAGGAATGACAATAGCTGCTGGTTTTTTTAAGAAAGGAAAATGTGCCAGCCTGAAAAATGCAATTCTTTAGCCATTGAGGTAGAGAGTAGATTAGGAAAGAGCTGTGTCAATTAAATTTAACAAACATTTAATAAACTCTGGCTGCATTTGAGAGTCCTCATGCTAGGAACATGCCCCATAAACATATGAATAAGATATGTCCTCTGCTCTCAAGCACAGATAAAAGAATAGATATAGCAGAAGTTAAGGAAAGTTGGTTCTAATTTTTGTTCTGTGACTAAATTATCGCAAGTATTTGGAGAGAAAATACATGTTTTTCTTATTTGTAAAAGGCAGGGTATTTATAATAATTTATCTTAGATTTTCTGAGTATTAGAGTGAAGAATAGCAGTGTTGTTCTAGTAGGAGAAAATCCAGGAATATTAAAAAAAAAAAAAGCAAAACATAACAGAAAGAGCAAGAACGCCAAGATGAAAAGATGAACAATTATGAAAAGTTTAATCCTGGAGGTGGAGTTTGTGATACATATATAGGATATGACAGGCAGTACTGGAAACAATTAATTCCAAATATGAAAGTATTTAGAGATACAGGAGTACAGAGCACATTTGAGGAATAAGAAATCGCTCTTGAATGGCATAGGATAGTTTATATTTATAAACTTGCCCAGATCCATCCATAGCTTTCAAAATTTGTTTAACTATTTGCATTATGGTAAATTAATTTTTTTTCATTAAGCTATTTCGCAGCCTCTCCCCTTTACCTGGTATGATCTAACCCCATAAAGTCATTTGGTAAACATCTGCTTATTATTTAGCATACAACTTATAAAGTATTTCATTAATATCTCAGGCAGAATGAGGAATATTCTATTTTGTTCTACTAAAATCCTGTGCACCTACATATATTGCAGAAGGTATTACAGGGACTTCTGGAAATAATGGCAAACTGAGCTTATGTAGAAGTGTTCCTTTTCTAATACAAATACATAGAATTGCTGAAAAAATATCCTGAAATTTTAACCTATATGTCAAGCACAAAACAAAGAAACGGAAATTTCCATGTCAAAATGTATGAAAGAACTCTGTGCCACATTAGTAAGAAAATCTGGGGCTTTCTGGGCAACAGAACTGTTAGACGCAGATATAAATGATTGAAGTTAAATATTAGAATTTCAAATCCCCTTGACCTAAGATTTATGGAATTATTTAATGTGTGTTATAGAATCGCAACTAACATACACTGTGCATCACCCTCGGCTGCTGACATATTCCCATTTGTAAATAAGGTGGAAATAAAAGAACACTGGCTCAGGACTGTAGCCATGAGATTTGCTGCCTTCCATGTGTCAAGGTAGATGAAAAACTCTTGCTCAGAAAATAGTAATCTCAAACCATTGCAAAGTGCATGTTTGATTTCTGACATTACATTTCATCTTTGGTATGAGGAAATACAACATAAAAATTTAAAATAAAATGTGGCCCAATTAGTGTGTAGCCGTAGATCCTTGGCAAAAACTTCTGTAAAACTCTTGCATGGGGGCACTTTTGTATCCACAAACGTATACGATGAAGTTGAACAACAACAGCAACAACAAAAAATTAACAATCACAAAGCACAATATCATTTACATAAAATGAATAATTAGTACTCAAATATAATGAAAACAAAACAATGTGAAAGAGATTTCAATTTATATTCACATTTAATTGACTAAATTATTAAAGAGAAAATAGTAGAAATGATAGAAAATAACAGAAATATAAAGCAAATGGAATCCATAAAGGTATCATATGATATGAAAAACTATATACCATCTTAAAGAATAAAACTTTATAAAATTTCAAGATTTATGAAATATAAAATATGAAATATAACAAATATATATATATTAAGGACATAGTGAACCAGTTAATCAGCAGATAAGGATAAAACATAAGAAACTTAATAATTCTACCTCGGATTCTAAGAAGCTAGTGACCTAATGAATGCATGTATCTTCCTCTCACCTCCGACCTTCTGAAGCCAAGAAACTGCTAGAGTTAATAAGAGGCTAGGAGTTCATAGTATGAGTAAAGCCCAGAGCAATGATCAAATGAAAAAAATTCTCATGAAAATTCCTTTCCATTCTGCTTGTTATCATCTTTTGGAACCCAATGTAAAAATCAACATTATCTTTTTCTATTTTCTCTTTCATATTTCTAAGCCTCTGTTTCTTTTTTAATTTAATTTCAGAATATTATGGGGGTACAAACATTTTGGTTACATATATTGCCTTTGCACTGCTCAAGCCAGATGCTAAGCCTCTATTTTATGCTGTATTTTTTCATGACTTTTTCATACAAACCTTTCAGTTCACCAGCACATGTATAGAATATATGTATGTGTGTGTATATATATATATATATATTTATGTGGGTGTGTAAATATGTATATATGTGTGTGTATGAGTATTCCTTTGCCCATTTTTAAATTGGTTTTGTCAATGTTGAGTTTTAGTTCTTTATATATTCTGAATATCAATCCCATATGATTTGGAAATATCTTCTCCCACTTTATGGGTAGCCTTTCCACTTTGTCAACAGCATCATTTGATTCCATAGTTATAGTTCTCACACAGTATAAAATAAATATGCCTTTGAAAAATAGGATGACAATTGATAAAACAATGGAAGAGTGGTTTTAAATATTTTTATTAATGAGATAATTATAGAATATAGAATAATAAATAGAATTAATGGCAACTTTACCAATCCAAAAGTTGTAAGAAAAAGAAAAGAAAGGAAAAACAAAAAGACTATTCATATGTTTATATCAATTGGATTGCATTTAGATATAAAGTTAGAAAATATTAGTGTGCTATTAAAAAGCATACAAAACTTTCTTGTGTCAAAGTAATCAGGAAGTAGGTAGCCTAGTATGTTGTGATATCTCCATGGTGTTAGAATCCAGTTTCCTTCTTTCTACTCTGATATTCCCAGTAACCTCGTAGGTCAAGATAATTCTGGGTCTTCATCTCATAGCCACATTTTAGGAAACAGGAAAAAAAGTTGATAAATAAGGGCACTCCTCTTAACTTTTAGGGGTAGTTTTAGAGAATTATCAAATAATACTTCACTTTATATGTCATTGATAGAGACATATATATATATATTTTATATATACAAAACTATGTATATTTATATATATATATATATAATCATATCTGCTTACAAAGGGATCTTGGAAATGTCTTGCAAAACAAAATGCTGTTACTGAAAAGAAAGGAAGGAAACAGATAATCAGAGAATACTATGAGACCCAGCCACAATTGCAGTGCAATATAGATAAAATTAATAAAGTCATAAATTGATAAGCTTCAAAGAACACGCAGCTGACACTCTGCGTGTGTGTTTGCTTCACAATGTATGTTCACTCTTTTTTGCATAAGAAATGCTGTGCCAGTGCTCAGCCTGAGGGCCTAAATCACAACTTATCTGAACCTGTCATGGAAAATTCCATCCCTTTTGCCAGATACTCAATTTCTTGATTTCCCTTCCAGTTAGAAGTGATCAAATAACCTCATTCTAGTCTAGAAAACAACACAAGAAATGTGCTGTAGGCTTCTATTAATATTAACTATTTTCTTGGCTTAAAAAGAAAATCTGCATCCTTATTTGGAACAGGGCACTAGATATTTTAGTGATTTGACTTAACATTTTAAGGTAAAAATAAAATTATATTATTTCCTTTTCTTTCCTTTTTTAAGTGCCATTATAAGTTAGTTGCCAAAAGATAAACAAGGCCGGATTATTAAAAATTGTCAACAGGAGCTAGGATGACAAAATGTACAGTAATAGCATTTGGGAGGGCCACAGAAAAAGAAAAACACAGTGAAGTGCAAATTAAAAAGTTTCACTTACCATAGAATTTATATATTCTTATATCTTAAAATTCATATAAATCAGACATAATTTGTATATGAAATAAGCTTATAGCTATTAAAGTCACAAATATTTTTCAACTTACCCATAATTTTAAAAAAATTAAATGAGACTATTATATATAGTCATATATAAACATGTTTCAATCTGTAAGAATAAGAAGATATAATGAAATAAGAAACTAGTTTCCTAGTAAATAAGATACTACAACTTGTTTACTAGCAATGCAATTGGTGGCTCAAAAACCCAACTTTACATACATAACATAAGTGTTAGAGGAATATGTATGCATAGACAAAATGACCTAGTAAGCTTTCCAACCCCATTTCCCTCTATCCTATTTCTCTCTGTAACATGTTGTGTTCATCTGCCTCTCAGTTTCGTTTTAGATATGGTATTTTTTCTTTTTCATTTTATTATCCATTTGTATATAGCTATTTATGAGTTCCTTGCTTTTCTTAATTTAGTTTTTTGTCTTTTTCAATCTTCCACCTTTCCATGTTTTATTTTAAATTCTCCAAATTTGCCTAAATGTGTTATACTGTATCTTCTATATCCTTAGCTGAAGAAGTAATACTTTGCAAGTCTCGAAATTAAGGGGGTAAAAATGAGAAATGAGCTACGTTTAATAAGATCCCACCTGTGATTAAACTAAATAAGCTAAGGTAAAAAGTTCTTACACCTTTATCAATTAATATGTTTCTTTAACTGTGAAATGTATAATGTAGCTATGTATCTTTAATATAAAATCCAGTATTTATCTACTGTTTTAGAATTTATAAAAATATATTCACATGCATTTTCTTATAATTTATCTTAACAAACAGAAAAATTAGACTACTTTCTCAACCAATGCTCTCCATATAATTTTTCTCTTACTATTTTCAAAAGAAGTATCGTTATCTAAAGATAGAGTCTAACCCATTGTGTTTACTTACTCTTTAATTTTGCCCATTTTGTCGTTTTTCATCCCTACCCCACCAAATGACTTTAGATTTTTAAGAACAAGGATTTTATTTTTTCAATGCAATGTCTGCAGCACCCAGAAACTTAGTGGCATGTAGCTCAAGATCGATAAATAATTGATGAATAACTATAAAATGAAGTTATCCCAAATTTTGTTTTACAAATGAAGAAAACAAATTCATTATATAGTATTTGCTCAAAGTTATAGAACTATTTATTAAATCACAGATTCAGTATTTGAACTCATGTCTCCTGCTTCTAAATCCCAAGTCCTTTCCAATAAATTGAATTGCCCATCTGTTGATTTTTTTCCATTTAAATGATTAAAAACATATTTCTCAAGATGGTGAAAGACATCTCTAGTTAATGAACGCAGTTGAAAACAAAAGGAAAATCATTTTAAGTGTTTTTACTTGTTTCTTCTAGACTGGATTCCACAGTTACTAAGAACTCAAGAGTCATCTAAAGAAATCATTCTAAATTAAATTATATAGCATTAAAATATTGAAAAAGAGAAACACTTCAAATTTGTTGAAGTGACAGATGGAACATAATTTCCCACAATGATTTGTCGGTTCCCTAAAAGTGCAAAGTCTTTCTGTTTTATAAGTGCTAAATTGTTACTTAGGCTCTTAGAATATAAAACTCAAATAAGGAACAAATTTAAGACAATGGGCTTAGATTTACTAGAGAGCTTAAATGAATTGGATGTATTTCACACATTTTATAAACAATGACAAGAAAGAATTATGCATGTAATGCAATTTGCTATGCAAAATTGAAACAATGTGACTAAATTATATGTAAAGTGAGCATATTTGAAAGAAAGTATCAAATACCATTCAGACAGTTATCAGCTTATAACTACAAAAGGTTATTCAATTCATATTCTGTAAAAATATCATTACAGTTTTTAAATTCATAGATCCCCCACAACTTGCTACATTGTACATTAGCAACTTATTTTATAGTTTTAGACAGTGACAGAAGACAATTAGAAAACACACTAATATTAAACAATTTCTTTTTCAATTTTCTACATATGAACTTTAATTAATGTTTGTAATTAAGATCATTTATAAGAAAAATAGTTTAGTAGCTTAGAAATTATCTTTATTTTAGATAGTATATTGCCTGTAAGAATATTTGTTTTATATTATTTTCAGCCTATGGCTGAATAGAAATTTATTTAAGTCATCATTGCAAATTTGGGTCAATGAAGAACATCAAAATATTGTGATTAAATTAAATTTATAAAGCCAAGTTTTCATTATTCTTTAGAATAATATTGTGACATTTTCAAGTGAACATACTATGGCGACATTAACACAATAGTGTTGTTTTTATTGTTTTAAACACCACAAGAAAGAATTTTGCATTCTTAGGCTTATCTGAATGAAAAATAATACAAATATTTAAATTATAAATTAACTAACGCTACTAATAATTATTAACAATGCCAAAGGCTTTAATTATGAATTAATTATTAATAATTAATTAATGATAAATCAATAGAGGATTTGAACCACCTCTTTTTTTGCATTTGTTTTTCCTATAGTTAAATGAGTTAAAAAGTAAAGAGTAATCTAAAAAATTAACTAATGAAATAATACTCCTCATCTTTAGTGTGATCAGTCACTGAAGCATGTTTTGTCTACTACTCTGTGTGGGGTTGTAAGGGGTGAATCATCAAAGGCAGAGATGTTATTTTTGGGCATATTGAGATTATATGCCAAAGGAAAAGCAACAACAACTCTCTCTCTATATATATAAATTTTTTCAAACCATGCCTGTTTTTGTTTTAGATGAAACCTAAAAATAAACTTTATGATTTTATCAAAATGAATTTGCTTTTGAGTTAGTACAGAAACATTTTGTTCGTCTATGTTACGTTTTTCTAGGGAATAATACTAACAGTTAACAATTATGAAGTTATTGCAGTATCTCAGGCATTTTTCCAACCTTTTTACATGGATATATATGCATATAGATAAATATAGATATATATATATATATAGAGAGAGAGCACATAATAACCATATGAAGCAGAACTGATGATTTCATTTATCCTATTTTCTCATGAAAATAGTTAATACATTACTATATCACACTGATGGAATGACCTAGTGAAGTCAGGTATTAAAATCAGGAATTTCAAAGAGTTGAAGAGTCCCCAAACCAAATACATGGAAACTTTGAGATAAACATTCCTACGGTCAAAGGATTTTAGCATGCATCTTCAACATTTTATGTTGGTATGAATTTACATGAAAATATATTTTGCTCTGGGAACCTTCAAATATTTTCTAATACTCTACTTGAAGACCATAAATTTGAAAATGATGTCATAGTTTGAAAGATTATTTTTAAGATACTTAGAAATTATTTTCTATTTTATGCAGTTATTTTAGTCCCCAAATAATGTCAAACTACATTTTCATTGTACAAATTTAAACACCTAATATAAGGCCAAAGTCCTCCTTGAACAGTTCCCCAGGCCCAAATAAAGTTTTATGCAATTTATTTCACTCTATTTCTATCTCTCAACCTCGTTATTCAATTTTTATAGGTCTCCATGAAAATACATAGTAGTGTTTTATGCATATGTATGTTCATATGTGGAATTCTACTTTAAATCTGTGTCTGCAGTTCAATTTGTCCTATTTGCTGTTTTGCAACATTACAATATATCGTTCCATTCTATTCTATGTATTCTGATATATTGCAGTTCATGTTATCAGTCACCCAATTATGTTGTTTCTGCTCTTTTTTTTTCTCGCTTTCCCTTACCACAAACAAAGCTGCAATGTTTCCTTGCACATGTATTCTTTGCTTAGTTCATTTATTTGAGTTCTATGCTAAGAATTGGCTTTGCAATACCATAGGGTTTTCATTTTTACATATATTTTAATTGTTATGGGTACATAATATTTGTATGTGTTGATAGGATACATGGAATGTTTAGGTACAGCATATAATGTGAATTAATCAAATCAGGGTAATTGGGTATTCATCACCCCATGGGTTTATCTTTTCTTTGTGTTAGGAACATTCCAATCCACTGTTAGTCATTTTAAAGTATACTCTTATTGTTGATTGTAGTCACTTTGTTATGCTATCAAATATTGTTTATTCTATCTAACTATATTTTTGCACCCGTTAGCCATCCTTCCTTTATCCCCCACTCCCTGCTAACCCTTTCAGCCTCTAGTAACCATCATTCTTCTGTCTCTTTCCATCAGATGAACTGTTTTTAAAATTTATCTCTCACCACATATGAGTGAGAACATATGAGATTTGTCTTCCCGTGTTTGGTTTATTTCACTTAATATACTGTTCTCCAGTTTGTCATGGGATTTTTACATGGATGAGACAAAATTAGACTCCAAATATTGCCATAATAACTTTTGTTCATGGTATATACTCATTTCTAAGTTTTGCTAACTTTTCAATGTAATGGCACTTGTCATTATTTGAATGATATATATTTTCTTTGCTTTTGTTTGTTTGCATTTTTATTTAAAAGGCATAAACTTCCCTTTGATACATTTTTTGCAACCAAGTTGCACTTCTACATACCATCCTTCCATGTATTTTGCCCAGCTTTCTTTGGGGATTTTTTTCATTTGCTTTGTTCTATAGAAAGAATAAATATATTTGTGTGTATGTGTGTGTGTGTTTATATGATTTATTTCCTTCCAGTTTTTAGTTAAATTTTTCCTATTTGTATAACATCTTTTGCAGTATAAAGTATTGAATATTTGATTAGTTTTCTTTAATCAGGTTGTTTTTTATTTTTAATGAGAGCAGAGATAATATCTGTCTTGTCAGTGCAGTCAGAAAAACTGCACTGGACAAATTAAACAGGCAAGGGAGACTTTATTCAAGACTATTTCAATAGGGGTCAAGTTTATATCAGTAGGGAGAGTGATTGATTTCTACTTCTGTGGGGGGAATAAAAGGCCGGAGAGTTCTAAGTACTGAGGTGACCTAGCGGAAAATAACTGAAGGACTTAGGGGGAGGATTGGACAATTTACTTAGGCAAGTATGGTTGTTAATTGGCATTTATTGAAGTTAGGTTCCTACCCACTTATAAAGACAGGAAGGTTTGGGCTCTGTCTTCTTCTTTTTTTTTTTTCATTTCATCATATTATGGGGGTACAAATATTGTTAAAGTTATATATATTGCCCTTGCCATCACCACCCCAGTTAGAGCTTCAAGCATGTCCATCCTCCAGGTAGTGCACATTGCACTCACTATGTAAGTATGCACCCATCCCCTCCTGCCCGCCACCTGATAAATGTTTGTTTTTATCCTTTTTTGACATTTTGGTTCATTTCATATCTTTGCCTCTCCCTAGGAAGGGTTAGAGGTATGCCCTTCCCCTCCACAATGCTCACCACATCCCTAAGACATGGGTCTACCCCACCCCACCCCCAAATCCCTGGTGAACACTACCACCATTTGAGCATCATAGTTTTAATCAGTTAATACCAATTTGATGGCAATTACATGTAGAGTTCATCTTCCTGATCTTGTGTCGCCTCACTTTGGATAATGGGCTTAAACTTAATCCAGGATAGTATAAGCAGTGCTAGCTTGCTGTCGTTTCTTAGAATTGAGTAATATTCCATTGTGAACATATACCAAATTTTAATTATCAATTCATGAATTGACAGGCATTTGGGTTGTTTCCATGTCCTTGCAATAGTGAATTGTGCTGCCATAAACATCCGGGTGCAGATGTCTTTATAATAGAATGTCTTATGCTCTTTTGGGTAGATGCCTAACAATGCGATTGCTGGGTCGAATGGTATTTCTATTTTTAGCTCTTTGAGGTATTCCAAATTCTTTTCAACAAAGGTTGCCTAATTTGCAGTCCCACCAGCAGTGTAAGAGTGTTCCTCTCTCTCCACATCCTTGCCAGCATTTGTTGTTTTGGAATTTCTTGATACAGGCCATTCTCACTGTGGTTAGGTGATATCTCATTGTGGTTTTGATTTGCATTTTTCTAAAGATTAGAGATGTTGAGCATTTTTTTTATGTTTGCAGGTCATTATTCTGTCTTCTTTGGAGAAGTTTCTGTTCATTTCTGTTGCCCATTTCTTGATGGGGTTGTTTGATTTTTTTCTTGTTAATTATTTTGAGTTCTAGATAGATTCTTGTTATTAGACCTTTATAGAAGTGTAGAGAGCAAATATTTTCTCCCATTCTGTGGGTTGTCTATTTGTTCTAATGATAGTTTCCTTGGCTGTGCAGAAGGTTTTTAATTTGATCAGATCCCATTTGTTTATTTTTGATGCTGCGGTGATTGCTTTGGGGATCTTCCTCAAGAATTCTTTGCCTAGGCCAATGTCTGTCTTTGTTAAAGATTACATTTTGAAGGGATAGCTACCAGATCATTGAGAAAGAAATTCCTCCCAGGTAAATGGGACAAGAGGTTAAAAGGTAATTAACATTTCCATACAGCAGAGAAAGCATTTCAATTGCCAGTTTTCTAAAATAAATGTTTTAATAAAAAGGGGAATAAAGGCTTAGAGTGAGAAAAAAAAAACTTTCTAAAGTTTAGTCAAACTGAAGGGAATGTCAAGGTCATCTTGTTTACATTATATATACAAATTTTTCTGGACTACATTTTGTTCTATTGACAAATGTGTTATATCTTAAGTATTTCCCATTTAATTGCTATTACTTGCTAATGCTTTAATATTTAGACACTATAAACTCTTTTTTGTTGTTGTTTTTATTACTTTTTTCCCTTTGGCAAATTTGTTGTCTACAGAGTTTTAATTCTAGCTTGCAAATTTCTATGAAAGGTTTCATTGAGATACTCATTAAGTATAAAAGACATTGCCATTTACCTACAAAAATTCCATTCTTCTCTTCTTCCTTGCAACAAAGCCATAATTTTGTCCAGGGTAATATTATGCTCAGCTAAAAAGAATAAAGCAAAGTATTTGTCAGTATCAGATAGATGGTGGTCAATGATTAGTAAATGCAATTCCATTGAGAATATGTGGGATAATTTTGTTTATCTGAGTTAGATGTTATTGTTTCCTCATCATCATTACTCCATTTTATTTTCATTTGCTGGGAAAGCAGGAGGGAAATTTAAGTTGAAATAAACAGCAGCTGGTGTGGAACCATCCAGATTCACACCACTACATTTACACATATATTCCCAGCTCTCAACGTAAAAATTATTTATGCTCCTACTGAAATCAAGTTCTTCCATATGTACACTAGATTTTAACATTTTTATCTATAAAAGGACATTAATTAAACAACACTTTTCTCCCTGCAACATCATGAATTTAATTTTTACTAACAAGAGACATAGATAGATAATTTATAAATATCTATCCAGTTACAACTATATTTACTTGATCTTCCTTGGACAAAACAGTTCAAATAATAAGATAATTATGTAATCTTATTAGGTACAATTCTTTTCCCACTCTTGCTTGAGTCAACACCAATCTACTTTTCACCATGTTACCAAAACTATAGCTTTTAACAAAATTCTTGATGAGTAAATGTTGGTAAAACCAGTGGTCAATTTTTGGTCTTAATTTTTTGCTTGATCTCTCAGAAGCTGACACAGGCTCTTGGTTTATGTTTTTATTTGATAAAAAACACACATAATATTAAATTAACCATCTTAGCCATTTTCAGTATACAGTTCAGCAGTAATTATTTCATACTTTGTGCAATAAATCTATAGATTATTTTTCTTCTTGCAACATTGAAACTCCATAACCACTACATACTAATTCTTCCCCCTCCACCCAGTCCTGGGTAATTATCTTTCTACTTTCTGTTTCTATAATTTTTACTTCTTTAGATACTTTACGTGAGTGGAATCAAGGCGTCCTCCTCCATTATTATTTATGTTTTCTGCCCTTTCTCTAAGAATGGAACAGTATAAGGAAACTTAAAAAATATGGTGGAGGATGGCTCAGAGCTAGAATCTTAATCTATACCTCAATTCATTACATGAAAATACTACTGTCCATGAACAGATTCTTCAATGAAAACCTGCTTAACGCCTTAGAAAATTAAGAACAAATTAGAATTTTTGTCTAAATGCCTTGCTAGTATAAGATTGAAACTACAAAATTTTTGGTTGATTATTGTAGACTAGTGCTAATAAAGGAAAAGTTGCAATTTTAGACTGTTCTCATATCTAAGACCATGCTTAAGGAATTACCCTAATCAGTATTCCATTATCTGCTCTATTTCGTGCTGAATTCATCCTTCCAACATTGTTTATGCTAGTTCACAAACATGTAAGCCTGAAGTTGTGTATTTATGTGAGTGATGTATGATGAAAAGAAATGTTTCTGTATCTACAAGTTCTTAATAGAATTTTAATAATTTTACTGTTAACAAATTGAAGAATTCAGGCTTTGTTCTCAGCAATTTAATAAATCAGTCTTTAGTATTTATATTAGTGATTATTTAAAATTTTTTTGCATGTTTTTATGTGTTTTATATATTTCCCCTTTTTGGCTGTGATGAGCACATGAATGTGATTTTTGCTTCAATGTGAAATTTATGGAGTTCCTAACATAACCTTGCTAAACTGTTCTCTCATGGGTACACAGTACCTCTTGTAGAGCTAGTGGCTTTAAACATTTCAAAGGCATGGATTTCTCAAATGTGAAGAGGTCTTTTAGTAATTTGAAATTCTTCACTTTCAGTAGACTTTTCTTAAACTAGCACTTCCTGTATCGATGACTACTTTAATACATCAGACCATTTGTCAGGAATTCAAACCACTCTGATGGGAGACAGAATGTTAGGCTATCTAAATTCCAATTAAATGCACTGCTGAACTCTATTCATGCATTCAAGAAACTGGGAATAAAAACTTAAGGCTGTAACAGTGACCTAAAATATTCATTGATTGATAAGGCATGGTCCTTAATTTTTAAACATTTAACTGGGATGAAAAGATATCAGAATAATAATCAATCTTTCTTTGTAGAATGAAACATGCTTAGAGGTAAATGCTGTTTAAATAGATTTTTTTCAGAAAAAACATTTGTATATGTAGATTTTTTTTTTTTTTTCAGAAACCTGTTTCTGTTTTAAACCATGTGATCAAAACCTTTTATAAAAGCTCTCTTTCTATCAGTGGAAAATGAGGTGGCTGAACCTAGTTTGTTCTTCCTTTCATTACTGGAGAATTTAAATCAATTTCCTCAGTTCCAAAACTGCTAAAGTCCTTAATGAAAGATGGGACTCATTGGGTGAGACTTAATCAGTAAGTGAGTTAATTGTGAGCTGGTTAAAAAAAGGAAAACTTATGATAAATATCATTTTAATTTATGATAAATTATTAATTAAAACCTAATCAAAATATTCAAGTACGATTTGGTTTGAATATCAAGTTTCACTATTTAAAGGAAAAAGGAAAAAAAATTAAATAGAATACTTCTGATATATTTTTTTTTACAGGAAACTTCTTTAGTTTTATTTATTTATTTTTTTAATTCAGGATATTATGGAGATACAAACATTTTGGTTACATGAAATGCATTTGCCTGGCCCGCACCAGGGCCACACGCATGACATTCCCCATACAGTGCACCCGTCTCCATAAGCTGTGGGTTCACCCACCCCACCAGCTCTATCCCATACCCCTCCTACCCCCTCTACCTGACCGGCACACAGTGAGTAATACTACCATGTAAGCACCTCAATGTTGCTCAATGAGTACCAGTTTGATGGTGACTACATGTGGTACATGATTTTTCATCCTTGTGATACCTCACATTGAAGAGTGGGCTCAATCTCTACCCAGGATAATATAAGAGGTGCTAGATCACCATTGTTTTCTTGTGGTGTAGTATTTCATGATATATATACACCATATTTTATTATTCCACTCATGTATTAATGAACACTTGCATTGTTTCCACATCTTTGCAATTGTGGATCATGCTGCTATAAACATTCTAGTGCAGATGTCTTTATTATAGAATGTCTTTTTTCCTTTGTATAGATGCCTAGTAGTGGGATTGCTGGATCAAATGGTATTTCTATTTTTAGCTCTTTGAGGTGTCTCCAAATTATTTTCCACTGAGGTTGTACTAATTTTAAGTCCCACCAGCAGTGTAAGGGTGTTCCAATCTCTCCACATTCATGCCAGCATTTGTTATTGGGGAAACTTCTGATATTTTTAAAGGACACTTTGTCAATTTTTATAGGATAGCTTTTAAAAGTATTTTTGAGTTATCTTTTTAAAACTTTTTAAAAAATTATTTTGGTTATCTCATTTTGAAAAACTCTAATGGCCATAAATCTTAAACTTCAATTACATACAATCTGAAGTGATCTGTACAAAGAAGTGTACAGTTCATGTTCCATGCTAGAAGGTGAAATTTGTCTCACTAAAGCTTCTTGGCCAATAGCAAGAAGCATCAGAATAGCATCAGAATGAGAGTATATGCTCAGCCTAATCAATCAGCCTCCTCCCTTCTTTCCCCATTCCTTCCTAAGTTGTTCTATCTTGTATTCCTGTAAACAATCACATTCAAGAATAATGAATTTCTGAGTAGATAGTGTTTCCTGTATCATTTTTAGCTATGTGGGGCCATTTAAGTTCTACTCCAGCGACATGCCTCAGTGGATTATCTCTCTCTTTGTATAATTTTTTACTTTATTCTCTTATTATTTGAAGGAAGGAAGATAGGCTAGATGCTCATTTATACTAGAATATAATAAACCCAGGTTTAATATATTACCAATTCAATATTGTTATAACAAGTTATCCCTATTCAGCTAAACTCTACAAATTTATTTATTACCAACATTGTGTTAAATCATTGGTTTCCATATTGCTTCACTTGGTGACTGGTCAATCGGAGAGTTTTTATCCAGGGGTTCCCTCAACTACATTTTTTTATTTATTTCATATATTGCGAGAGATGAAAGCATGGCTGAGATTTAGGATAAATAAGGAAATTATTTTTGCTGTATTTTAAAATAATTTCTATGAAAGTTTTCTTTTATAGAAAGAGATTTTAGGGCCATTGTGGGCAGGCAATCACACACAAAAAAATATATTTATTCTTATTATCCAGGATTTGGTTCCAATTGTGTAATAATTTTGGTCAATTGTGTGTTCTCAAAGTTCTATACTGTAAACTAATTTTAGCTTTCAAATTTACAATGTATGACTTTCAAAGTTTTAGTGATATTCTTTTTGAAGACACATTAAAATATTGTGATAGCTGAATACCTGGAAATCTCTGTTTCTTTGTATAAATGATGAGTGTGTGCTAGCAAATGTTTCAACTAAAATTAATACCCTAAATTATCTTCAAAGATGGTCAAACTGTGAATTAGTAAAATAACATAAGAATGTAAATAACTATTTTCATTTTCCAAAATAGAGTTCTCAAGTATCTTTTCACAAATATTTGGGATTTAAAATAATTTACCCAACTACATGTGATTTGAACATAGATGTTTCCAAAATTTTCAGTACTTACTTTTCAGTACTCACTTTTATTAATATGTTTAAAGTGAATGTTTTTAATATTTCAAATATTTAAAACATCTCATCAAAATGTTTCACTGTAACAGTATTTTGCACATTTGGAATTTCATATCTAAATTTGAGGATGCTATTTTGGTTTGTTTATGGCTACTTACAAGAAGACTCACAGTAATAATGTCAATTCATCAGAGTCTTTTTCTTTGGTAGAGCCTAACAGGACCAAGCAGATGAACTACCTTATGCAAATGAGATAAAGGAAACTCATGGCAATATGAATTATAAGAGCTTTCCTTTAATAGAAATGAAACTTAAAGAGAATTCCACATTTATTCTCATAGTGGTTTTGGAAGCTTAATATCCTGTTCAGAGGTTAAAGAGTTTGAATAGCTCACACTTTCAATGGAGCTATAATTCTTAGAAATGAAACACATCAAAAGAATAATGGTTTAGCCATAAATAGTTATTAAATTGATACTTGTTTTGCTTCTTTGCTTTAGTCATAAATTTTGCAGGGAAATATTTTTATTTTTACATATCTATTTATATAAATTTATATTTTCTCATAAAAGGAGAATGATGTCTCTTAGTTTACATTATTCTACAATATAGTATTAAATGTCTGTATTAATATTCTATATTTGTATAAAATAAGAAACAATTGGAAGTCCAAATTGTTTTTTAGTGTGAAAACTGTTAGACAAATTACTGGATTTGATTTGTAACTCTAATTTGATTTAATGCCATATAACATCCTCAGATCACACCACTAAGCTTGATTTTTGGGTGAGAAAAAAATATTTTGTTTTTTGTTTGTTTGATTTTATAATCTTTGTTTCATTGTTTATTATTATTCTAATCTTTGTTTCATTGTTTATTATTATTCTAATCTTTTATAATATTTTTCTTTTCCATTGAATTTGGTCAGTCTGGAATAATTCAGTAGAATTGGGATTAGGCTAGCCTTCTTGCTAGCTTCTGTATTTTTTGATATATCTCTACCCTTCTTTGAGCATTTTCTTTTTTTTTTATTTTAGTGTATTATGGGGGTACAAGTGTTAAGGTTACATATATTGCCCATGCCCCCGGCCCCCCTTGAGTAAGAGCTTCAAGCGTGTCCATCCTCCAAATGTTGCACATCTTACTCATTTGGTTGTATATACCCATCCACTCCTCCCGTCTCCCACCCTCCCAACACCCAATAAATGTTACTCCTATATGTCCACTTAGGTGTTCATCCGTTAATGCCAATTTGCTGGTGAGTTCATGTGGTGCTTGTTTATCCATTCTTGAGATACTTCACTTAGTAGAATGGGTTCCAGCTCTATCCAGAAATATACAAGAGGTGCAATATCACCATTATTTCTTAAAGCTGAGTAGTATTCCATGGTATACATATACCACATTTTATTAATCCACTCATGTATTGATGGGCACTTGGGTTGTTTCCACATCTTTGCAATTGTGAATTGTGCTGCTATAAACATTCGAGTGCAGGTATCTTTTTCATAAAGTGACTGATCTTTTGGGTAGATGCCCAGTAGCGGAATTGCTGGATCAAATGATAGATCTACTTGTATCTCTTTGAGGTATTTCCATATTGCTTTCCACAGAGGTTGAACTAGTTTCCAGTCCCACCAGCAATGTAGCAGTGTTCCTCTCTCTCTGCATCCACGCCAGCATTTATTGTTTGGGGACTTTTTGATAAAGGCCATTCTTACTAGAGATAAGTGATATCTCATTGCGGTTTTGATTTGCATTTACCTGATGATTAGAGATGTTGAACATTTTTTCATATATTTGTTGGCCATTATTCTGTCTTCTTTTGAGAAGTTTCTGTTCATGTCCTTTGCCCATTTTTTGATAGGGTTGTTTGATTTTTTCTTGCTGATTTTCCTGAGTTCTAAATAGATTCTAGTTATCAGCCCTTTATTAGATGTGTAGCTTACAAAAATTTTCTCCCATTCTGTGTGCTGTCTGTTTGCTCTCTTGACAGTTTCTTTGGCTGTTCAGAAACTTTTTAATTTGATCAGGTCCCATTTGTTTATTTTTGGTTTTCTTGCCTTGATTTATGTCAGGATCAAATAATGACAATACAAATGAAAATTGTTTTATTAGAAACGAAGTATGTGTGTAAAGTTTAGCTTGATCAGTGATGGAGTTTAGGATATATTATTCCCAAATATGGCACCTTGGCATTTTAGAAAACTGCAGAAGTGGGAAGGTCACTCTCAACTTCTCCTCACCCCTCCTCCCCTGAGGCAGGTCATAAAATCTAAGAAGGTCATTTTCTGACTTTCTCTCATGTCTTCCCTGAAACAGATCATAGGACCCTCCTTCAGATGGTGCACTCCCTATACACAAAAGAAAGATTTGTCCTCATCTCTGAAGACAAAGATGCACAGAGAAGAATCTGAACAAATATACCTTTCTATGTTCCCTCAGTTTATTATCATTAGATAATACCTCATTGTCCAATCATACTTCTACATGACTGTCCACTTTTTATCAGACCTAGGCATAAAAATATACAGATTTTCCTGTTTAATTCAAATCTTCCTTTCCTTCTTCAGTTTCTTGTGTCACAAAACATTTATATTAAATTAATTTATATGCTTTCCTCTTAATCTGTCTTTCCTTATATGGAGCTTCAGCTATTAACTTTCCAATGGGCTAGGAAAAGACATCTTCCCCCACCTGAATCAGTATAAATATT
Source organism: Mirza zaza (assembly GCA_008750895.1). NCBI lineage: Eukaryota > Metazoa > Chordata > Mammalia > Primates > Cheirogaleidae > Mirza > Mirza zaza. The sequence continues at coordinate 36,553 of VSMD01104069.1, forward strand.
CTTAACATTTCCTGATATTTCAATCAGCAATGCACACATATATACACACAATTTTTTTTGAATTATAATTACTTTCAAAACTGTGTTTGCAAAATATATCCTGGTTATAAACATCAAACAGAAATAATTTAGTGTTTCCTGCCAAACATAGTTCCCTTTGAAAAGTGACAGTTTTTTTTTCACCTTCTCATGGTGAATGTCCCCTTGTGTCTCTGCCTCTGTGATTTAGAGTGTGAAGCCTCAGGCTAACTCTTTCTTCTACCTTCTGTATATTGCTTGCTTGCTTTTAGGAAGTTGGTTTGAGCAGGCTGATCACAGGGAATTATGGGATGAAACAAAATGCAGAAAGAAAACCCGGATTCAAGGGCCAATCAAATGGCACACAGAATGGGGTAAAGCCAATCAGAATTAAGGCAAAATAAAATGCTGCAGAAAAGTGGGCACAAGGGGCCAACTAATCAATGTAAAGGGCAAGCACGTGGACAAGTCATGCACCCAGGGATTAAAGGGCTCCGTCCTGCAGTGTGCGAGGTCCTTGTCCAAATAGAGGCCGCCGTGTTGGTGCCCTGAGACTTGGACCGTAGCTCGAGCTAGCTAATAAAACTCCTATTTTCAGCCTCGGTGAGTCTGTCTCTCTGTTATGTGGTCCTGCGAAATTCATGCCTAACAAGAATGGGTGAGGGGAAATCAAGGGAAGACTCATTTTATGCTTGCTTAGATGTGCTCAACCCACACCATTTTATATTGATCTCCAAATATCTTTCTTTTGTATTTAAACTTCACACTCATCCTCAGTTTTTAATTTCAGTGAATGTTTCTCATTGTAGAGGCAGTTTCCCACTGAATGCACATGATATGAACACAACCCTGACACTACAATACATTTGACCCTGGCATTGAACTTGGTTATTCATTTTGTAACTTTCCTCCACCCAAATTAATTACTCCTAGGAATTCATTGGCATTTTTATGTCTTTAATTCTCTGCTGAGACTATCTCAAATATCAGAGATATTTTAATGATTTCAAACCTAATGAGAGAAGTTAGCTAAAATTCATCTTTTTAAGAGGTTAATTTTATAGGATGCATGCCCCTCAGCCCCTCCTGTGCAAACCCCTCTATTTGTTTAAAGGATAAAATTTACAATGCAAAAACATCCCTCTCGCATATGTTTTGTAAGAGAGTTTAAATAGTCAGCTACCTACTTTTTCCTGTTTGAATATGTTAAGAATTTTAAAACAACAGAATTATAGACTTCGCTTATATCCTGCTTTTCCCCCAAAAGCATATAAATAAGTTAAAAAATAAACAGTAAGATTAAAAAAGAGATTAAATTTATGGTACATAAAAGAAAAATAAAATAAAGCCAAAGGTAGTGTTAATATGCAAATCCAACACTCATAAAATATTCTACGCATTTGCTAATATGGACCACAAATTTGGTTCTAAAATTTCTAACTGTCAAAGCAAAGACCCTTACAGAGATTTAGAATATCCCTCAAGGGCTAACAACAAACATTTCCTCAAGAAAAGCACAGCTCTCCTGATACAAAGACTGAAATAAATTTCTCCTGTGGGTCCCATAATTGAAGGATCTTAGAAGTGGTAGAGATAATAGTGTTCAGCCAGTCCAAGCACCAATTCAGTTCCTGCATTCATTCTACTCTATCCTTTCTAAAAGATCATATCTCTAGTTGAATGAGTCCATTGGCAGAAAGCTCAGCACTAATAGGGCATTTTATTATTTAGCAGACAATTGCTAGTTTTTTATAAATATATTCCTTTTTTTTTAACATCTTTCTATGTATAATCCTGCAGTCATAATTTTAATTCTCTGGAGCAAAGTAGAGCAAGAGTACTCTATATTCCAGTTTTAAATAATTTAAGAATAGTTGCCACTGCTCCTTTATTCATACATATATTCATCTAAAATATGCATCGTGTTTCTACAATTTACTAGGCATTATGCGGTAAATTTGGTGGATATAACTGTGAACAGTGAAAAACAGCTCTTACTTCCGGTAGGTTTACAAAAGAAAACTTTTCTTTTTTTACATATGTCTGTTTTTTCCACCCAGTGACTTCTGTAGGAGAAATATCATGGGTTTACCTCTTTAGAGGCATCCTTCGTCCTTCACTGTCCTCTGTGCCCTGGGAGCCTGACTTCAGTGGAATATATCAGTGGGTTTTTGGCCTTTGGGCTTCTAGATGAGGTTGGGGGGAGGACTCAGCCACTGGTGAACAATAGATAAAGAAGAAGAGAGGAAAATGATGGCAGTTATTTACCCAGTTAATCCTTGTGAGCATACCATCAGCTTCACTATCAACTAAAGGTCACAGCTTCTATAAGGCAGCATTGTTTCCAGTGTCTTATAATCAATCTCTCTAGTCGCAACTCTGTTTTCCTAGGTCCCCAACTCTTTTTAGTTCAATTGTTAGAGGCCTCCGGGTGGAGATTTTTCTAGGTTCTTGTTGATCATAGGGATCATAGGAGAAAAGAATTTCAGGATGCCCCACGTAAGCCAAGAAAGCCACAGGTTTGAATAGAGCAGCTACAGAGGGAGGAAGTGTTATTGGATCTTTTGAAGTCTTCCTGATTGAGGGGAGGAATATTCAAGACTAAGGGGTTGGCTTTTACTAAGAATTCAGGTAGTCATTCCTAGAATTGAGTTCTCTCCGATTTTTATACTTTATATGGTCGTCGCAGAACTGTTATGGTGATTTTAAGAGCAGAGAAATTTTAAAACTGCTTTGTAAATTATATTATAATTAGCCAAAGTTCATGTAAGGTGATACAGATAATTGACAAACCATTTGAAGCTGGTTCTTGCTTGAGATTATCAGCCCCTTTATTTAGGTTCTGCTCGAGGGTTATTTAACACATTCACTCCAGTCTTCAAGCCTCTGCATCCAGTGTCAGCCCTGTCTCCTACTCTAACACAGTGGCACTGAATTTTCCCTCTGGTTTTCTTATACTATGAGGATTTTTTAAAAGTAAATTTAATTTTCATAAAATTAATGTCATTTTGTATTACTTTATTTGCTACCTCCTAGGACTGTGATGAAGACAATTTACAACATCAGAAGTAATGCCGAGCATATAATCAATGTATCTAGTAAATGTCATATAGAGAATATGGGGGAAAAAAGAACTCTAAATCCCAAGAATAGGAAGTTCATCTTATTCTCAGTCTCTTCCTTCTCTTCTTCCTCCTGTCCCTCTTTCTCATCTTCCTCCTCCTTCTCTCTCTATTTCACAGATCTAGAAAACATAATCCTAAAATTTATTTAGCATCAAAAAAGAGCTTAAATAACCAAAACAGTCTTAAGTAAAAAGAACAAATCTGAAGGAATCACATTACCAGACTTCAAATTATGCTACAAGGCTATAGTAACCCAAACAGCATGGCACTAGTATAGAAGTAGAGGTATAGACCAATGGAACAGAATAAAGAACACAGAAATAAGACCATCTACCCACAACCAGCTGATTTTTTTTTTTATTTTGGCATATTATGGGGGTACAGATTTTAAGGTTTCAATAAATGCCCATTCCCCCATCAATCCAAGAATGGATTAATAAAATGTGGTATATGTATACCATGGAGTACTATTCAACTCTAAGAAACAACGGTGATATAGCACGTCTTATATTTTCCTGGTTAGAGCTGGAACCCATACTACTAAGTGAAGTATCCCAAGAATGGAAAAACAAGCACCACATATACTCACCAGCAAACTGGTATTAACTGAGCAGCACCTAAGTGGACACATAGGTACCACAGTAATAGGGTATTGGGCAGATGGGAGGGGGGAGGGGGGCGGGTATATACATATATAATGAGTGAGATGTGCACCATCTGGGGGATGGTCATGCTGGAGACCCAGCTGATTTTTCACAAAGCCAACAACATACGCTGGGGAAAGGAAGCCCTTTCAATATGTAGTTCTGGGAAAACTGGAGAATCACATGCAGAAGAATGAAACAGGATCCCTATTTCTCACTATATATACAAATTAATTCAAGTTGGATTAAAAACTTAAAGTAAGTCATGAAACCATCAAAATTCTAGAGGAAAATTTAGGAAAAACTCTAAGACATTTGCCTAGGCAAATAATTTATGACTAAGAGCCCAAAGGCAAATATAGCAACAACAAAAATAAATAAATAGGACTTAATTAAAATAACATATAGTTCTAATGCTGTATATTTTTATGGTATACGACTAAAAATTCTAGATTCATTATCTTCTTTTGAAAAGTGTTGCTTGTTGAGGCAGGTTGTTAAATTTTTAGCACACCATTGATGCTGTGAAGTCTTACCATTAGGCTTTGTCCTTTAGTATATAGATTTATTTTTATTTTACTCTTAGGCCTAGGGTATACCTTTAATTTTTGTGGTAAGTTTCTAACTCTTAATGTTGGGTTGTCTGGAATTTTAAAAATATGTCAAAAGTGGTCATTGAAGTTCTCTAACTTGGGAGACTTGAATTCCAGACTTGAATGCTGTTTCTCCAGCACTGGGTAGACTAAATTTCTACTTATCACTTTTTGTCTTCAATGTGTTGATTTCTGCTGTGTTTGAGGACCTACTCTATAAATGCATGGTTTAAAAATAAGTCAATAATTTGAGTTGAGTTTGATAAATCTTTGACTCTGAGTGGCTTCCTCCTTTCTGGAATCTCCCTTTGGATTCCCAGCTGCTTTGCCAGCTCTGACTCCAACCTCTGCATTCTCAGTGCAGTGAGACTAGACTTTTTCTCTCTTATTCTATGTCCTATAGTCCGCATGAATTGGGGAGTAGCCTGAATTAATATACCAGTTAAATGAGGTGCTCACATAGTTTTCTGTCCTAATTTTAAGTGCCTTCAAACATCTATTTTATTTATATTTAGTTCAGAGTTTATAAGGGTTTTAATAGGTACATCTTTTCTCCATTTCTAAAAAGAGAAAAGACCTATTAATTTTTAATAACATTGAAAATATTTCATTGATAATATTTGTCAATGTTTCAGATATGTGTGTGTATATATAGATATTTGTGTATATACACACACTACAAATATGCCATATATATGTGCTCTATGTTTCTATATAGATATATAAAATCTTCATAAAAATGATAATTATGACAGAATATGGATGTGGATGAAATATACAAAAATATGAGACATTCCTTTCAATGATGAAACTTCATATTTGTGAACCCTATAAATTTACATCCTTTTCTTCTACCTTTAAAAGTTATGAAGTATATTCTTATTTGTATAAAAATTGGAATTTTGCTCACCTAAAATATATACTTACATGTATATACAACTATTATGATAAATTTTTACTTTTCAAAAGAAAGCATTCTAGTTTGAAAAATGTTATTACATGAAATTTAATATGAGGACAAATGAATTTAAATTTTATAAGAAATAGCAAAATAGAGAGGCAAATTAATTCATAGTCCATTTAGATGTTAAATCATTGGCTAATTATTATATCTTAGTGAATTTCATTTTCTTCTTTTATAATATGTGAATTTTCTTATTGTGAGATTGTGATAGAGTATTAAGTGCATTTTACATTACCTGTCACGTAGTATATCCTTAATGAATATATTTTTCAACCCTTCTTCAATTAAGTCAGAATGACCATATGCCAGCTATACAAAATCATATTGCATAAATAAAAATGAATCTTTATGTGTGTTTTGAAATAATTACTATATTTCTTAAAACCACATTTTTCATTAGTTAACATGGCACTGTTTAACACTCAGTAATTATACCAATTCTTTTTTTTGAGTATAAGTATTTGTACTTGACTAATGCAGTAAACAAATTGACATCAGAAATATTTTCAAAAATTGCTCACTTTACAATCTTTTATCATCATAACATTCCTTACAAAAAATACATTAGTCATTAAAATAATTGACAGTTATGAAATAAATGTGCTCTTTATTGCTTAACACAAAGTTTTGGATTCATTTTTATTATCTATAAATACTTAAATTTCTAGTGACTACTTTCTTCCAATGATTCATTGTTTATATATCATAAAGTTGTTCTATTATCTGTCATTATGAAACAGATATGCCTACTTTTTCAAGAGTTAACTGAGAATCCACTTGTACCAATCAATAATCATCAGATTAGTCATTGTCAAAGGAGAGCAATATTAAATTCAGAACAGTGTGATTTAGTTGAAAAAGCCTAGAAAAATGAATTATATATCACTGATTGTGCTTCTAGTTTTTCTGCCAGAAGCAGAAATGAAAAGAATATTCAATTTACCAAAATCCCTTTTTAAAAAATAAGAAAACATGGTTCATAAAATAAAGTTATTACTCAGGATCCTAATAGAAATTGTAGAAACAGGATTTAAATCTAATTTTTTTCTAACTACATGTTTTAAAAATTACACTTTTAAAAATACATAGCAAAGAAAAAAATTAAAATTTTCTTCAAGCTCATTGTCCATTTAGCTATTCCTCAAACATTGTAAGCAAATGATATTGAACAGGTGTAACCCTTAGTGTCTCTTGTTCTATTATCCTCTTCATTTTTTGATTCGCCTTAAAAAATTTGTAATCACACTTCTCCAGGATTACTGATCTCTTCAGTTCTAATTGTTAATCATATGTAACATTTAAGATATTTTTCTGTTACCAAAACGTTGACTCATTGTGGCTTACACAAATCCTTATTTTTCTTTTATTATTTTTTGTTTTCTACACCCTGTCCATACTCCCCACCCCTAATCCCCACTTACTAAGAAGTCTAGAGACAGATAGCTGCTATTTTAAGGGGAGTAACACAACAGTGTCAAGTTTGGGCTCTGTCAATAACTTTACTTGTTTCTCCTGCTCAAATGCTGACTGTCACAGTTCCAGATACCAACTCTGGAAAGAGTCACATGAAGTACGTATATTATCCCTTTGGTCAGGGATGCTAACACTTTCCCATGAAAACCTCCTGAACAGATTTTTTTCTCATATCTTATTGACCAAAACTGGGTTATACAGGCATCTAGAGCCTCCGTGGAGAACTAGAGGACCTTATTTTCCCCTTTATTCTCAAAATAAGATTCTGATTGCAAAGAACAAACTGGGAAAATGCTATTAGGCAGACAATTAATGGAGCCTTCTTCAGCATAAAATATTTCTGGATATTATCCTATTAGACATGTCTACAGCACTTATTTATTTACCATATTGAAAAATCTCCTCTTTTAGGTTCAGCACCATAGTCTCTTCCTCCCACTTCCCTTGTTGATCTTTATAATTTTTAATGGGATCTTCTACCCATATCTAATAGCTTTTTCCCATGAAAAATTCAATCTTGCTTTTTCTTCCAACTCTTCATGGGTAATAACATCAATTCCAATGGTTTCAGTTGCATATACTAAATTTCTGATACTTGTATTTCCAGCCTACTCTTTTCCATGTATTAGCTTTCTTAGACTCAGGCGAGAGCATCAACTGACATGAGACACAAGCTAAAGAGGACTTGCATTTTAAATACACACATGTGAACACACACAGAAAGAAAGAGATAGAGATATAGAGAGGGGGAGATGGAGAGAAAGAGGAGAGAGTGAGGATTAAAACACATAAAATGCTTCTTTACAGAGCTTGCCCTAAGTTGTAGAAACAAATGCTGACTGCTTAAGAATGCTGTAAAGGGACTTGGGTTGTATCCCTGCCAATATTGAAATGAAGAGAGACACCTCTTCAAATTTCAGAGAGAATTTAACGGGCAGAAGTGAAAAGGTATGTCACTAATCTTTTCAAATCTTTCTTCTTAGACCAAATGAATTAAAAATTCTTCCCAGCAATTGGCACTAACTGATCAACACTGAGGTTCTCATATGGTAGTGATAGTCACTGGGTGCCAGTCAAATAGTGGGGGTGAAGGGGCGAGGGGATGTAAACCCACAGTTAGTGGAAACGGGAGCACTGTATGGGGGAGGGACACACTTGTGGCCCTGGAGCAGGCGAGGCAAACGCATTTCATGTAACCAAAATGTTTGTGCCCCCATAATATCCTGAATTTTAAAAAAACGTAAAAAAAAAATCTTGCATAAAAATGTATTGTTTTCCAATAGTATCACGTATCAATTGTCTTACTTCTCTACATCTTCCACTTCTTGGTTCCAGAGACACTCAATCAGATATGTATAAACATTGAATATGATGAGTGAGAAAGATTTTGGAAATTTAAATAATGTTTAAATTATATATGTGTGTGGGTATATATATACAAACACACACATATATTGTTATAGCATGAGTGAAAAGTGGTATCAATTCTTTTCTTTGACAATTACATGATATTGAATACTAGAATTGTGAATATTTTTCTTTAAAATATTCAATAAATTATGTTGTACATTTACATTTTATAAATAAATTGCTAAAATTGTAGTGTTATTTAAATAAATAAAAGATTGTCTTTAATATTATGTTAATGGCTCTAAGAGATACGGTAATGAAACATGAGTGTTCTAGCATCATCCAAATTTTAGCTTAATGTCTAGAACCTTTTTTTTTTTACTGTCATCACATAGTTTATATTTGTCCCTATGAGACATAGGATCAGCTAATAGACTTTATAATTTTTTTATGTGAAGGTTTGTAGGATATTTCTGGACTTTCTCACTGTCAGAATATCTCCATGGCCACATTATATCTGGACCTTAAGCCATTCTCAAACATTCAGAGAGGATACCATTTAAATACTCTTGACTCAATAGCACTTATTTTAGATAAGATGCTAGATAAACTAAAATAATTCAGAGAAATAATTTGAAGGACTCACACTACCAAATTTCAAGAATTTCTAAAATGGTACAATAATTAAGAGAGTGTGGTATTGATGAAACAAGATGTATAGATCAATGGAATAAAATAGTCCAGAAATATACTCATACTAATTTAGTCAATTGATCTTTGACAAAGGAGCAAAGGTAATTCAATCCAGACAATCTAATTTGTCTTTTTCAGCAAATGGTGCTAGAACTGTTGAATATAAAAATAAAATCTAGAAATAAGCTTTATACCTTTTGCAAAATTAACTAAGAATGGATCATAGATTATTTTAAAACATAAAACTATAAAACATCTATATAAAAACATTGGAAAAAATCCAGGTGATTATGAGTTTAACAGTAAGTCATCAGAATTGTGATCCATAAAGAAAAATCTTACATGCTGGGCTTTATTAAATTAAAAGCTTCTGCTCTGCAAAAGTACTATTACGAGAGTCCAAGGAAGAAAATATTTGCAAAACATAAATCTGATACACTACCATTATCCAAAATATAAAAATAATACTTAACAATATTAGAAGCACTTAAAAAACTGGCAAAAGATCTAAACATACACCTTACCAAAGAAATTATACAGATGGAAATAAGCAAATGAAAAGATACTCAATATAATTTTTCTTTAGAGAATAGCAAATTAAAACAACAATGACATACACAGCTGTTAGAATTGCTAAAATTAAACAAACAAATAAATAAAAAAAATAAATAAAAAAAACCTGACAATGCCAATAGCTGGAGCAGATTCATAGTAACGGGAAAACTCATTCATTGTTGGTGCAACACAAAATCTGTCACTTTGTAAGACAGTTTGGCAGTTTCTTACAAAGCTAATTATAGTCTTACTATACAATCCAGAAATCACACTTCCAGGTATTTATTGACATAATTTGAACATTTATGTTCACAAAATTCCTGCAAGAGAATCTTTAGCAGAGTTATTCATAATCACCAAAAACTGGAAGCAACGTACATGTCTTTGAATAGACGAACATATCAACTAGCTGATAAATACCCACAATGGAATATCATTTAGTGAGGAAAAGAAATATGCTATGGAGAAATAAGCTATCATGATGCTGAGTTTGGACATAGAATAGTAGTATTAGCTATTATTAATTTTACATGCTCTGTGTGTGGCTTTTTAAAATATTGTGGGACCCGAGTTAATTGAGAGATGTTTTCAAATTGTTCTAGTATGGACGGTCACATTTTGATGAAGTACACACCAAAAATTGATTATTAGGGGGAACACATTAAGCAAGATGATTTGTTTATATATTTGTTTTATTTTTGAATTTTCCATTTACATTGATTCTAGGCTTGGGTGTTCCATGCTTCAGGGAAATGTTTTCTTAAGAGTTGGAAATCAGAAGTCCCTCAAAATCAGCTTAATTTATGGTCTTTGTTTTTTTGTAAGGTTAAGCCGGCTCCTTGCTAAAGTAGGAAAGTGCTATTTGGTAAACTCCCCAGACTAGTGAGTCTATCAATGCCACAAGAAGATTAAATTCTGTAACTCACTTCCTAGTAGCAATACAATAAAGTCAAGGAAAAATAGAAAGTGGCAAAGATACAGTGCACATAGAGATGATGAACTGCAGTTAGGGAAACGATTCTGGTACTTTAATTGTGTCATATGACTAACGTCACCCAGTTTTAATACGTAGGCTAGGTAACAGAGACATCACAGTACAGACGATTAAAAGTGATCATCTTTACTTTTCAGGCATTGTTTAAATTTCTTAGATTCTTGACTAACCCCTGAGTGGGAAACCTTCTTCACCTAGCTACAAAAGAGTAATATTCTAAAGACTAATATTCTAAAGACTAATATTCTAAGACTAATTTCTCAAAAGAACAAACAGTTTCAGTCATGTTTTATTCAATTGTATTTGTCATATTTATTTAATTTTAATAAAAATTGGATATTTTTTCATATCTGAGTTTATTAAGTAATATTAATGCCAGTGCACTATGACAATAGGATACTCTACCTTTTTCCTATCTTCTCAATATTCCCTGGCTCCTGGGTCCATATTCCCAACAATGATCCTGAGGGATGTTCCTTTTCATAATCACATGACCAATGTGTATATTTGAGGTAGAGAGTATATTACCTCAATAATACATAATTAAACTGGGAGGCCCTAGTGGGCGAATTGCTCGAGGTCAGGAGTTCAAAACCAGCCTGAGCAAGAGCGAGACCCTGTCTCCACTATAATAGAAAGAAATTTATTTCTATAAATAGAAAGAAATTAATTGGCCAACTAATATATATTAAAAAATATTAGCCGGGCATGGTGGCACATGCCTGTAGTCCCAGCTACTTGGGAGGCTGAGGCAGAGGATTGCTTGAGCCCAGGAGTTTGAGGTTGCTGTGAGCGAGGCTGACACCATGGCACTCACTCTAGCCTGGACAACAAATCGAGACTCTGTCTCAAAAAAAAAAAAATACATAATTAAAACTGTTTTAGATTTTATGTTTGAAATATGCATAAATTTATATAATGTATCATGGTAGCAATGAGCCCTTTATTGTTTAATGATAACATTATTTTTGTTTTTATTTTGTTGGCCTGGCTTCTCACTCCTCATGTCTTCCTCATTATTCATTATGCCAATTCATGTTGACATGTAACAACATCTATTGTATTCTTCATTCTCATGTAATTATTTGCAAACATCTATGTGCACATATTTATATGCATGCTCAGTGTTATTTTTACTGAAGTGTAGTTATTATACATGCATGTTTCTGCATTTGTTCTGTATTTTCTCATTTAACAATAACGTCTGCTCATTTTCTTGATACATTTTGAATTTATCATTTTTAACTGAGTTAATGTTTATTGATTACTATATAAAATAATTTCATAAGTTCTATTGATAAGTATTCATTTTGCAAGTTTTTGCCACTGTAAATAGTGCTACAATAAACATCCTATATATGCCAAAATATCTTATGTAGATGTTTTTACATTTCTATAATTTTATTTCTAAGACAAAAATTCCCAGGGCTTATTAGATTAAAAAGGTTTCTCTAATTTTACCCTAAAAATATTGTTGAATTATATTTTACAATTTAGAATGTATATATATTTCAATTCACACATAAACTGTTTTATTAGCTTACTAATAAATAGTTTCATTATCATAATTGTCACAGCTTAGAGATTAGAGTTGTTCGTGAAATACACCAGTAATTCCATGAAAACTGAAGTAGTAAATTGAGTTTATATAATCACTTTCAAAACTACATATTTTTAATTTTCTTCAACAAGTCCATATTATTTTAAAGGTAGTCTTACATATCACCTATCCCAAATCAGTGTTTTATTAAAACTTTAAAGAAAAAAAAAGACTTTCAGTGACTCATTTTATTAGTAATTATTCTGAATGTTAAAATGGTTTCATTCAGTGAAACCCACATCTATCTTGCCATAATTAAATACAGCTTCTTTGGCTCTTGCTTCAATAAGGATTCATTTTTTAAAATATAATGACCCTTCTTATGCAGAATACAAGTTATTAGGTCACCTGCCAGCAGTCTTCTCTCAAGCTACCTAATTATCATTTCTTTAAGCTTTATTCATATCTTATACTTCCAAGATTCGGATCATTAATTTTTCTCCCTTATGCATGCATTGCATATTTTTCTGCATCCTTTTTGGCCTTTGGACCTTTTGCAAAAGTTAGAATCTAGCCAAGGACTGCATGGGGTATTTTTATGTTTGCATATTTTCTGATTCTAGTACTCAAGATAAAAATTTCTTTATTAACATGAAATAGATTAATCATTTTAGTAACTATATACTTTATTTTCATGAATTATTACTACATCCAATGCAATAAATAGAAAAGTTCTGTTTCAACAAACCAATGCTATTTTGTCTATAGACATCTATGCAAATACTTAAAGGTGAACACATTAAAAAGGGCATAGCAACTCTCTTCTTCCTCTCTTCTTCTCCCTCAGCATTTTAGGTCCCCGAAAGAAAGCTCTTTATTATCTTTCTCCCTCTAAACCCTGTCTATGTGCTAAGTTTTCATCGTTGTGATTACCATATTATGTTCATGACTTCTCAATAGACAGTTACCATTGCAAGTATCTTCGCTTTCACTCATCTGCTCACACAAAAACACCTGAATGAAAGTGATCACCTGGTATTGCCACACTGCTTATGGCCTTCTGTAAATATCACTCTGTTACTATCCCATGTCCTATTTAACATTAGGTGTCTGCATTATGTATATCTTTTCCACATTAATTCATTTTTACTAGTGTGACAGCATCCATCTCAAAAAAAACTCAAGAAGACTTCCCTGAGCTGTCTCTACTTTGATGACTGGAGTCTTGTTGCATTTTTTTCTTAGCCCGAACGGTTCAAATTTTGCCTGACATAATACATGCTCAAAAATGTTCATCCAATGGAACATTTTTCAAATAGTTACTGAATTCACTTCTTGTATGCCTAGGTTACAATTTGAGTATATGCAGGTAAGCTCCTTCCACAGAATTATAACAATATAAACTCTTATATAAACTTTGGACTAAATATAAAATAAAACTACATGACACAAGAGAGTAAACTAAAGCAGGCAGATTGTGAAGGGGAGGAGCATTAGGTGCATGATCATGTGTTCTGGATTTACTCTAAGGAAAGGCTACAGTTGGGGCCACAAGTAGCAGCTAATGCTTTTGATTCAACACCCACAGAATTCCTAGTCTGAGCCATCAGATGGGAGAAATTGGTATATTAACTATGGAACATAAATAAGAAGCATTCTCAGAAAATGATTCTGCTCCATTCTCTCTTTTCTCCCCAGTAAAGTAGAACTTTCCATTATGTTACATGTATATCTTATACCTTTTTTTGCATTCTTAACACTTTTCCTTTCTTATTTCAGTTTGTACTTTTCTTTTTTCATTGTCCTTTTATTTTTCTTTCTTGTTTTTTGGTTAATTTATTTTTTAATTTTTTATCTGACTTTTTAATTTCAAAATATTAAGGGGGTAAAAATTGCTTTGTTTCATGGATAGCTTTTGTAATACTTGAATTCTAGCTATAAATGTGCCCATCACCTGAGTAGTGTTCATTGTACTTATTAGGTAGGTTTTTGCCCCTCCTCCCCCCTGCTTGATTCCCAATGACTTTTATTTCCCTCTGTGTACATGTGAGACCCTCAGTTAGCTCCAATTTATTAGAGAGTACATGTGGTGTTTGTTTTTCCATCTTGCGATACTTCACTTAGGACAATTGTTTCCAGTTCCATACGAATTTCTGCAGAAGGCTGGCATGGATGCAGAGAGAAAGGAATGCTATACACTGTTGACGGGACTGCAAATTAGTACCACCTCTACAGAAAACAGTATGGAAATTTCTAAAAGAACTAAAAGTAGACCTACCATTCTAGCCAGCAATCCCTCCACTGGGTATCTACCCAAAGGAAATGAAGCCATTTTATCAAAAAGATTCCTGCACTCAAATGTTTACTGCAGCAATTCACAACTCCAAAAATCTCAGCCCAAGTGCTCATCAATTTAGGAGTGGATTCACAAAATGTGGTACATGTATATACCATGGAGTATTACTCAGCCACAAAAAGGATAAATCAATGTCCTACTATTTTTCTACTTGCTAATGAGCTCTTCCCAGCCATGTCCAACATACTGTTAAATCTGTTCTTTTGATTTTAATGTTCATTATTATGTATTTCACTAGAAGAATCCCTATGATAGCCTTTCAAAGAGTTTCTATTTCCCTGGAGAAATCCCATATCTTATCATTTGCTTTCTTATACATATAAATGACATTTAAAATTTTAATCTATGTTTGATAAATTCATAAACTATATCATAGGTATGGCTATACCAATAGATATAGATTTACTAGTCAATTTCAACTGTTATTGTTTTTCACTTGGTCTTGTTTATTGACCTGCTTATTCATTATTTGAGTGAATATTTGAAATAGTGTATAAAATTGTAGAGTTCATGAATAATGTTACCTTTTCTCAGAAAGTTTTATTTAATCATCAAATAGATTAGGTGCAGTGTACCTCAATCCAAATGATAGTTTACAGCATTTGGTCTCTTTCCTATTTTTTTCTAAACTCTTTAAATGAGCTCATTAAAGATTCAATTGAGAGTATGAAGTTTGACCTATACCCTACATTCTAATAGTCTCTAAATTAGAATTTTTATCTCTTGGAACCAAGAATCCTGAGAGTGACATTGAACTATTCAACATTTCAGCAGCTGCTGCTTTCTGCTTGTATAGCTTAGGAATCTAAAAGCACTTACAGGGGGAAAATGTTGCAAATTGTCAGTTTCATTTCTCACTGGGAACTTAGCCCTTCAAGCCTGGCTTCCCTAAAATTCAATCCCCTCACCCCTTGACATAAACTTCTAAAATCTCTGACAGACCCTAATACTTCCCAGTTTTCTGCTAAGACTTTTAGTCTTTCTCCATATGCTATACATCCACAAATGCCTTGAGGGAAGAGCAGAGAGCCAGATTCACCACAATGATGTTTTCTTTTCCCGCAAGTTTTCGCCCTTCCAATCCCAGTTAATTTCATGGCTCTCTGATGCCTTCGAACTGATTTTTTTAAATCACCTATTAGTAGGCTTTGGTTGGGGTTTTGATCTGCTTCAAATTAGATTATTTTATCTGGAAAGGTTGGCATTATTTCTTATAAGCAGGAAGCATATTTCAAATAGAAATTATATTAATGTATAATAAATTATTTACTGTTATAATTTTCTATTTATTAAAATTATTGCATGTTTTCCTAGACATTTTATTATGCAAATCATGTCCTACAACCTAAGATAATTATTCTCTAATTTTATCTCCTGTTTAAATATCTTATTTACAACATTTTGATTATACAAAAGGATGTGAAATTTCTGTTTCTTTAATGTATAAATGGATTAAAAAGGAATAGGATGTGAGAAAATAAGCCATTAATTCTCCTATCATTATGTCAAAATTTTGTCAATTTAATTTTACATGAATAGAATAAAAACAAAAATTAATCAATAATTCCATTCACAATTATCTTTCTATTAATATTTATAATATTGTTAACATATATTTGTTTTTGTAAAAGTTATATTTTCAGAGAGAGAGATTATGAGAAAGTCATGAGTCATAAGTCATATACACACACACACACACATACATATACACAGATATTAATTTTCACACAAACTTTCTATCCCAGTATGTTAGATAACATAATTACTACCATTTCACAGACAGGAAAATTATTACACAGAAAAGTTGTATAAATTGTAAATTTCCTAAGATAACATAAGTAGCAAAAATTAAATTTCAATCCACACGACTCTGTAGCCTATACATATTTATTCACTAACTATACTGTCATACCAATGTCCAAATCTACAACTGTATATATTAATAAATATATAGAGAGAGGTGTGAAATAAAGAAGATAAATATTTGGCATAAAATATATGCATAAAATCATTCTGATTTCATGAAAAGGTGAATTTTTAAGAGGAATTATAAAAATTCTGTAATCACAAATATAATTTTATATCAAAATCTTTACATCTTTGAAGGTGACAGAGTGCCCTCATGGAATTAGCAATACATTTAAGAATCTGTAACCATGCTTTTCAAACATTTTTCCTGTTATTTTGAATATCTTAGTGTTTTTTTAAAATAGAGTATTTTTGATATCTGAAACAATCATTTTTTTTTAATCTTCTATTTTTTTCTGGGATTTTAGAAAGAGACCTGGGAAGGGATTCATATATTAGAAAAAGTATAGCAGAAACAGTATGTTTAATAATATTCTTATCTTATAACTTATTATGTTCAGATATTAACAAACACTTGACACTTGACAGATGATACTGAGAGACATTTATTAGTCAAGTATTATACAGCTTAGGAGAAGCAGGACACCACCTGTCATGAAGGGCCACATGACGGTTGCATTCTGAGTGAATCAGGAGGAGTTATTGGAGGGACTCTGTGTAGTCACAAGAGGATGAGGTACTCCCATGATCCCACCGAATGATGTGATGGTTTGTTCAAATAATATCATGGGCTGGCAGGGAAATGAACCCCATTAAGTTGAGGTACAATGCAGCTGTTGTAGCTGAAAGAGAAAGTAGCTACTTGCAGGGCACATCTGGGGAGAGCAAGGAAGCCACTATGTCCTGTAGGACTTTACGATATCGTGGTAGCACTTGAAATTTTAGATATTGTGTTCACTGCCCATATTTCACAGCATTTAATACTATATATTTCCCTTTATGTTCTTCTTTATCAGAGTCACACACATATTGACATGTTTTTTTTTTTTTATTGTATAAATTTTTTTTTTAATTATTTTTTTTTATTTCGGCATATGATGGGGATACAGATTTTAAGGTTTCAATAACTGCCCTTTCCCCCCTCCCCCCACAAGTCTGAGTCTCCAGCATAACCATTCCCCAGACGGTGCACTTCTCACTCATTATATATGTATCTACCCATCCCCCCCCCCGTCCCCCTGTCCAATACACTATTATTGTAGTACCTATGTGTCCACTTAGGTGCTGCTCATTTAATACCAGTTTGCTGGTGAGTATATGTGGTTCTTGTTTTTCCATTCTTGGGATACTTCACTTAGTAGTATGGGTTCCAGCTCTAACCAGGAAAATATTAGATGTGCTATATCACCATTGTTTCTTAGAGCTGAATAGTACTCCATGGTATACATATACCACATTTTATTAATCCATTCTTGGATTGATGGGCACTTGGGCTGCTTCCACAGCCTTGCGATTATGAATTGTGCTGCTA
>VSMD01104070.1:0-34382 GCA_008750895.1 Mirza zaza
AGGAAATATTTTATATTGCAATAATCAGAACACCCTTATTTGACACCCAGGAAAATTGAGGCTCCAAGAAGTTTGGTGACCTACCCAAGGTTATACTGCTGGGTCTCAGGGGATTCAGAATAAAACAGGTCTGTCAGACTCCAAGCCCCAGGCCCTTTCTTTGGCACTACATCGCCATTTGAAAGAGACAGCTCTGTGAGAGCACCTTTCCTCTGTCGTAAGACTAGAAGGAACCTTTTAAAATAGACTTTCTGCTCCTCTGCCACCAAATAGGCAAACATTGAAACTGTCTAATTCTCAAGTATTGCTCAATTTCTTTTGATAATCTGTTTTGGTAGATTTGACCTAACATGGAGGTTTGCAAACTATGGCCTGTGGGACAAATCTGGCCTGCTGCTCATTTTTATAAATAAAGTTTTATTGGATCACAGTTATACCAATTTATTTACTTGTAATCTGTGGCTGTTTTATGCTACAACAGCAATGTTAAATTTGCATGATAGAGAATATATGGCCTTCAAGACCTAAAATATTTATTATCTGACCCTTCCTGAAAATATTTGCTACTCCCTGGTTTGATCTAAATTCCTGTCACTACTTACAGAGAAAGCTGCTCAACTTTGATGCTTGTCCCTTAATTGCCAACGGCCTACCCCTACTCCCCTTTTCCAGAATACCTTTTCCAAAGGGACATCTAGTCATGTGGTTTGATTAAAGTATGTCTCTTGAAGGAGGTATAAATTTGGATCTTGCTTTCTTATCCAATCTGGCAGTCTCTGCCCTTTGATAAGAGTATTTAGTTTATTTATAATTAGTGGAAATAAAGATATATCTGGATTTGGGTCTGCCACTTTGTTCTTTGTTTTCTATTTATCGCATCTAGTTTTTGTTTCTCTGTTTCTCTTTTCCTACCTCCTTTTGTGTTAATGAAATATTTGATTAAATTCAGAGTTTATCATCTCAGAATTTCTAGGCTATTGTTCAAGGCAATGAGTCCCACCTCCACAGTTATTAATTCTCTCTAAAACTCTCTTAAAAGCTTCTCTCTGCTACTGTCCATGAAGATGGTTATGAAGTTAGCATCAGGCTGAATTATAATCAAGTCTCAAACAAGGTAAGCAAGCCTTCATAAGTTATTCATTTGAGAATTGAATGAAATAGTAAATTGTGGCTTATAAGTTAAGGAAAAGTTTCAGATATTATGAAAGTTGACTATAGACTAGCAGTTTCATAGAATTAGATAAATAATTGATCTAAACCTCAGAGAAGCCAGCTTTCAGGCACATAAAGATATAGTTAGAAGAGGAATTGTCCTGTAGTTCTCAGGCTTCATTCATACTCACTGAAGTCTGATGACATGTCTGTGATACAACTGATTTGGGGAAAGACTGACAAAAATGTTTGCCGATATGCACTTTGACCTATTTCCTTTTATAAAATAAACCAAATTAGTGGCCATGTTACCCCTGATGGTCCCTCTTATATGGTGACTGAGACATTGTCACAGAGCCTGTAGTGTGTAACAAACATTAATTGATTGATTTTAGTGGCTTTAGTTTCATTGGACCAGAAGTCAGAATATACAAAAGAATGTTTAATGGATTAAGAAGATGGGTAAGGAAGGCAGGGAAAAGGAGGGGAACTAATATTTATTAGGCTCTGGCCATATGCCTAGCAAGGTACTAATGGTGTTGTTAGAATCAGGATAGAAACATGGGCCCTGCCTAACTCAAGGGGTGGCTGGGAGTATCAAACAGGCTAATGCACATGAGAGTGCTTTGAAACCAGGGAAAACACTCAATGCTGTGTTTTCAGCTGTGTGGCTAGAGCACAGCATGGTTCTGGAGGTACTTCAGGAGAAGGGGAGTGGGGGAAGTGGATCAGGGCAGAGGAAGGAGCTGAATGAGCAGGTGATCAAAAGAAAAATCTAGCTGTGGCCTGATCCAGGGGGAGCTCTGGAGCATGAATCACACCACAAAGTTGTCCCCAGTTGAGACCCGGAGGGCAGGGACATAACCTGTAGGTCAAGGCAGCGTCCATCTACTGAGGGCAGTTCACTGGGGAGGAGGGTCCAGCAGTGAGCTGTCAGCAGCCACACGGCAGCTGGATGAGTGATCTGGCTGGCTGGTGGGAACTGGGCCGGCTGACAGCAGCATCTACAACATGATGTCAATCAAGTAGAAGTAGAGTAATTGCCCCAGGTTTGAGGATTCTTTTTCCTTAGCCTGCATGTTCTAGTGTTCAGGAAGCAGCAAGTGGTTCCCTGTGGCAGGAGCAGGCACCCACAGGAGGGTGGGGCAGGTTGTCCTCCTGTGGAATTGGGCCAGGTACACATGGAACTATGTCTGCTGAGTATCTTTCCTCATTTTATAGACACCTGTTTTACCTCATTACTTGTACAATATCCCTTTGAGGGAGGTCATAATCCTTCCATGTTATAGGTGAGGAAACTGAGGCTCAGAGAAGTTAAGCAACTTGCTTCTCCCAAGGTCACAAAGTTAGTAAGTGGAAGACCCAGGATTCAAACTCTGCAGCCTGAGGCCTCCCCATCATGACACCCTGAACCCAAGACACCGAAGGGGGTTAAGCAGGGGAATGACACAATTACTTCTAAATGGTGTACAGGTCACTTGGGCAGCCCCATGGCAGGGAGGCTGGCAGACACCTGTTGGGAGGCTGTTGAGATGGTCCCAGTGTGAGAAAAAGGAGGCCATGCAGTAGTGAGGGCGGCAAAAGGGGCCAGACTGAGCTGCTGATTAAGAGACAGATAAAGCTCCTGTGAGGTGAGAGAAGAGTCAGGAAGGATGTCCAGGTGTCAGGCTTGACTCTCTGGGTAGGTAGACCCATCTTTAGTAAGGAGGAGTAGGTTAGCAGGGAGATCCTTCTTTTTGTTGTGACAGAGTAACCTAATCATTTATGGTGCTTGAATTTTTTCACTGGCCAGAGCCTTTACCTGAACAAGCCAGAGAATTTCAGTGACTACTTCCTGAGCTGTGCCATCGACGATGGTCATGGGCTATATGACAGAAGGGCCAGCTGGGGTGAGTTCTTCCCTTCCAGGTGACATTAGAACAATTTACCAGGGACACATTGACTTGTCAAGGATGCAGACAATTGCTAAAAATTTGCCAGCCCAATCATGCATGTTACCATTATGTTCTAGCCATTTTATTTCTCTGGCTTCTCTGAAGTCAGGGGTGAGACTTTTGAAGTCCTGTACAGGGCTTAGGGAGATTCATTTTAGGGGTGGTGCACTTTTGGGCCTAAAACCTGAAGTCCTTTCTTGTCCCCTCCTTCCCATCCATTCTCTGGTTCCTGGACAGGGGAGTGGCTCCAGTAGTCCCTTCTACCAGGTTTGCTCAAATAGGAGTTTCTAGAAAAGCCATTTTGTTCTCTGACTCTAAAGGGGGGCATGGCAGTAGAAGTGGCTCTTTACATGTGGGGAGTGGAGGAAGGGCATCATCTCAGTCCTCAACTCTGTCATTTCAGCAAATGACTACATGCACGGTGCCTCAGAAATCCCTGACAAAGTCATGAGGGCAAGGAATTTCAAGACTAAAAGCTTTCCAGAAAAGAAGAAGCAGCTTATAGTAAGTATCCTCCTTGGTCCTTGTGGTTGTCTTCATCACCCTATCATTTTCATGTTTTATTTTGACTTTTTTTTAAATGGAAGAAGAATAATCTCCCATTTTCTGTTCTTTTTTTTTATATAATAGCTCATTTTTACTTTATGGAGGCAAAATTCTTTAAAATATCTCAAGATTATGAATTAGAATTATTTTAAAGTTCCCATCAGTTTCCTGAATCATCTCTGTTTCCTCTGGTATCAGTTCTATCTGCCTATATTTCTCTTTCTTATTTTGGTTTGCCTCAAGTACATGATGATCCTTGGTTGTTGAGTCATTCAACAAATGAAGGCCTAGTTGGATTAGCACAGGTGCCTGGCATGGCCACCCAACATTAGTATGTGGGCCCAAAGTCCCTATGCGAGTGGATGGGCATGTGATGGGACAGATGGCAGGGTGCAGGGGAGAGCCTTCAGCTCTCAGTGTTGCCAGTGTAGGACGTCTTTCCCCTGCTGGTGTTGGTATTGGTGGTGTGAAGTGCTTGCTTGTGTTTCAGTTTTGGATGGAGTGGTCTTTCCTTCGTTGCACACCACACCCTCCTCTGTGTGTTGTGGAGGTTTGGGCTCTGCCCTTCTCCCTTGTTGGGCCCCAGTGATCTCAGTAGAAGCCTTCGTTGGGAAAATTATGTACTTTCTGGAAAACAGTTATCAGGGTTTAAGTCAAGAGCATATGCCTGTCCTTCTTACTTTGGGAGACATGGGGGAGGCCAGCAGCTCTCTCAGCTGTTCACAGTGGAGCCCTTAGTAATCCATTGGTGCTTCTGCCTACACCCAACACCTAACCTCTTAATTGATTACTTGGAGCATCTGCAGGGCTCCCCTGGAGAGAAAACATACCTCTGGCATCTCAGCTGGGTTTCTTTGCTTTGATTTCCCTGTCAGTCAGATTTCATTTAATTTCAATCTTCTTGGACTTTCTCAAAATTACCCTTTTAGAGTTTCACAGCTTTTAGAGTTTGGTTTTTTTGTTTTGAGACAGGGTCTCACTCTGTTACCTAGGCTAGAGTGTAGTGACTCAATCACAGCTCGCTGCAACTTCAAATTCCTGGGCGCAAGTGAACCTTCCACTTCCACATCCCCAGTAGCTGGGACTACCAGTGTGCACCACCACACCCAGCTAAGTGTTTTATTTTTTTGTAGAGATGAGGTCTCACTGTGTTGCCCAGGCTGATCTCAAACTTCTGGCTTCAAGTGGTCTTCTCACCTGGGCCTCCCAAAGTGCTGAGATTATAGGTGTGAGCCACCATGCCCAGCCAGAGTTTTGTTTTTCAAAAATATATGCCATGAATAATTCCAAAGAGAGCTTTGGAGAAAGGGTCAGTGGATGTCCTTGCTCCATCCCCCACCTTGCCTTTAGTTGGTCCTCTTTGGCTGCAGTACAGAGACCTGTTATGGAGCAAACCTCAAGGCCTGGGCCATAGGACAGAGCTGGACACAGGCATAATGTCAGGTGCTTCCCTCCACCTTGATCTCCACCACCAGGTTCTGGAGGCATCCATCCTCCTCAGTGCATGCACCATTGCCCAGCTGATTCCTTTGAAGGCAGGCACTCTGTTCTTTGTCTTGTTTTCCCTACCACATGCTTTGCGTATAAGAAACACCAATAAACTTGGGGAAAAGATTTTAAAATTGTTTTAACTTTTATTGCTTATGATTTCTTGTACTCTCCACCTTCTCCCAGTTTGAAATATTGTTAATGAGTATAAAAGAAGTATAGAGTTCCATAAACTTAACAATTCACAATTTTGGAGACTCTACCCACTTACTCTGTGTATGACCTGAATCTCCCGTTGCTATATGCCTTTATTTTCTCATTTGCATTTAGGGGATAAGTATCAGAAGCTATAACATTTGTTTGCTTATTCAGTGATTATTTTTGAGCACACATATTAATATACCAGCCACTGTTTAAATAAAATATGAACAACAGACATAAAGGTCTCAGATCTCATGAAGCTTACATTCTAGTGCACTGTAATACATTTTTCCATAAGGAATGGAATTCAGTATGAACAAGCGCTCCCCAAGACTCCTCCTGGGGGTTTAGAGATCAGAGTACATTGTTCTAAGCTATGCACCAGCAAGGTGGGGGCAGTGGGGTAAGAGGAGGCACAGGCTGGATCAGGTATCTTCTTTTGAAAGGCTTAAGAGCCTTGACCAGTGTCCTCATCCTCATGGCTTCTCAGGGAGCCAGGGAGGGATAGGTATTATTTCCACTTTACAAATGGAAATGGTGGCCCCATGACCACCACAGTCAGGGACGCAGGAGCAAGAACATCCTGAAAGTACCTGTCCTGCCTAGATGGCTTCCTTCAGCCTTCCAGCATTTTAAATCCTTTATAAATAAAGAACGATTATATTAAGATGAATTTCATGGCATTTAAGAAATATAAAAAGATAAATTCTTCAAATTTCTGATGACAAACAAGAGCTTTTTTTTGTTTTCCTAAACAAGAGGTCAACTTAATTGGCTCATTCCTTAGGTGAGCACACTTTCTGAGCTATCATGCTTAGGCTGACCTTGAAGTCTTTATAAAGCATGCAGAGTAAATTTTAGGATTCACCTCATTGCTCTTTCTAGAAACAGTCACAATAAAGCTAGTGTAGAGTTTCTGGGGTTTTGTGAGGTTTTTCTTTGCATCTCTGTCTTAATGTAAAACAATGTCTGTGTGGTGACCTTGCCCAAAGCAAGGTTTCAGGGACCAGCCGGATTGACATTAGATGTGGATGTTTGTCTGTAGGCTCTTGAAGACCACATACATGCATGCACACACTCACACGTGCACACATTCCCACTCACCAGTCCCCAGGACTCAGAATTCAACCTTGGAGAGGAAGTGTTTGCCTTGAGTGTTGAGCCTGGAACTTGATCGTAAAACTATTTTGAGACAGTGAGAATGACCACATTCTGTAATCTCACAGCCCGAAAACAGACTCCTGCTGAAGGAAGTCGGACCAACAGGGGAAGGGAGAATCTCTGTGATTGAACAGCTGCTGGATGAAGTAAGTGTGAGCAAAAGAACAAGTCTCTGAAGACTTCAGCCTGGCATTCCACCTCTGGCTCTTTAGGATGGAAGTTTTGTTCAACACTATGGAAATTCTACTACCCTTTAATGAAAAACTGGGAATGGAGTAAATGGCTAGTGAAAAGCTTTATGTTAATTCTTACCTGTTAATTTTATAGCAAAGAAAGTAGGCAGACAAGCACACACGAACCCAAGAAACATGCATGAATTAGGACAGAATCTGTGACCCCATGAGACCTTCAGCCTGAGTTTCCTAAGAAGCAAGGTCGTCAGGGTGCCTGCCTACCACATGTGGGGTGATTCAAAGCTCTGTCCATTCTAGTTTGGATTTTTGAGGCTCCTAATTCTCCTCTTCTTTAATCTAAGAGCAATTTAGTTCCATCAGCTCTTTTATTTTTTTTTGAGACAGAGTCTCGCTTTGTTGCCCAGGCTAGAGTGAGTGCTATGGCGTCAGCCTAGCTGACAGCAACCTCGAACTCCTGGGATCAAGCAATCCTACTGCCTCAGCCTCCCGAGTAGCTGGGACTACAGGCATGTGCCACCATGCCTGGCTCATTTTTTCTATGTATATTAGTTGGCCAATTAATTTCTTTCTATTTATAGTAGAGACAGGGTCTCGCTCTTGCTCAGGCTGGTTTTGAACTCCTGACCTCCAGAAATCCGCCCACCTCGGCCTCCCAGAGTGCTAGGATTACAGCCGTGAGCCACCGCATCCGGCCCCATCAGCTCTTTAATAGGACTCTTGTTACAACCAGTAGGATGGCTATCGGATGCTGTTGAGTGCAGGGTTTTGTGGCAACTTTGTCCTTTTCTATATGCTGCAGGGAGCAGACCCTAACTGCTGTGATAAGGAAGATCGACCTGTGATAACTGTGGCTGTTGTGAATAGGCACCATGAAGTGATTCCAGTTCTCGTGCAGAGAGGAGCAGACATTGATCAGCCTTGGGGACCGTAAGTGAGAGGCCTGGAAGGGGAGCTGAGGCAGGCCCTGCTGCAGAGTCTGCCCATACACACGGCCTTATTTGGTTTAAACCACTTAAAAGCTGCGCCGCTTAAACCTGTTTCAGCCTAACTTAATAAGAGGCCTAACGACTTCTGCTTTCCAGCACTGGGTAAAACAAAATTTAAAAAATGGATTATTAGGTTGCCTAATTTAGTAGCTTTTATAAATAATGATACATTTTGTTAACTCACAAATTTATTATGGCTGGGGCCAGCAAATCCTTAGCCCTTGGGGTGTTTAGCAATGTTTTAATCATGATCAGCACTAAGAGAAAAGAGATCTCAGTGAATTCCCTGTAGAAATATACCCATGAAGTTAATGCAGCAAGAAAACATTACATGGTTATCTCCAGATACCACCACCACCAGGGGGAAGGCTGGTACATCTGACTTCACCACTTGATCTCCTGGTGCCTTGTTTTCCCACCTGTGAAACAGGACGGAGAGGTACCAAGTCATTCTACTTCCTGTCCTTGTCTTAGTCCAGTCCTGCCCCACAACCTCCTCTCCTAGCCTTAAGATTCTATGGTTCTCTTGCAAATTACTTTGAAAACCTGGGTGGAAAGTTCCTTGAGTATGGATCATTCATGTCAACACTTGTATCCTGCTGACCAGGTTGTTGAAGTAAGTCTTCTAGGGATATCACAGGTATCTTAACACCTGTGGGCTCCTGAATTCTTAGACAAGGTCAAGGCCCAGATCAGTGAAACATGCTGCTGTGTATGTCAAGCCACTGCAGAGGCCAAAATTTCAATAGCTTTGCTTCTATTAGTCTCGGGTTCAAAATTTTCTCAAGTGTTGTTATTCAAAATATATCCTTGTTAATTTTTCTATTTGCATTTTTATAAGTTTCTATGCAACAGGAAAGTTACATCAATAGACATTATCTCTTTTTTAGTTTTATTTTATAGCAGAATGTTTGGTATGTTGGTGTAAAGCTTTGATGGCTGGAATATACTTTCTCAAGTTTTCTTAAGGTTTACATTTATCATACTGTGTCAGCTTCTTCATTTGTCCCACACTGTTGTATTTTCATCATTGTTAATAAATATGATGCTATGTTGTCTTGTGTTAAGGTATATTTTTATAATCAGAAAAGCTTTTCATATAGCATTTAAGTATAATGTTTTATGGTTGATATAAAAATCACTAGAGCATGTTATTGATATGTTAAGTATGATGAATCCTGGCTTTCTGAAAAGTGCAGCTAAAAGGACGAAATTATTCTGAGCATTGAACAGATTATTTGTTTTATTTTGATGTTCCTCACTTTCCATGTTTGCTTCATCACCATTTTACAGATTGACCTGTATCTGCATGTGATCCCATTGCATGTCTGTAAAGTCTGACTCTGGTTATACCCATCTATCTGATTGGGGTATAATAGCCCTTCGTTTCTCCCACTGCATTATTACGGTTACGGTGAGCACTACTTACTTAGCTCATGTGGTGGTGGTGGTGGTGGTGGTGGAGAGCCAGACTAGTGACTCTCTCCCAAATGGAGCACAGGGATCTCTCCTTTCTTTTCAGTGATCATTAGTAGAGGAAAGTAGCTTTTCCCCCAGAGAGCCAAATTCTGCTAAGTCTGGTTCATATCCGTTAGTCTGAAGAGTTTAGGCCTGGATCGGTTGGCCTCTGCCCCACAGCTGCACCTCTGTAGCTCCAGGAATGTGACTTCAAGGTTCCATCCATCCCAATGCTCTTAGGTGTATGCCATCCAGAGATCTGGCTTTACTGTGAAAGAGGTTCAACAAGTTGTTCCTCTTGTTGAACATCTTTGTTCGACAATCTTTGTTTAAGATTAAAATGCTGTCTCTCATCCAAGCATGTTTCGCTAGTGCAGGGGTCCTCAAACTTTTTAAACAGGGGGCCAGTTCACTGTCCCTCAGACCGTTGGAGGGCCGGACTATAGTTTAAAAAAAAATTACGAACAAATTCCTGTGCACACTGCACATATCTTATTTTGAAGTAAAAATACAAATGGGCAAAAACACCCACATGTGGCCCTCGGGCCGTAGTTTGAGGACACCTGGGCTAGTGGAGCCTACGTGGTCTCTACACAAGATAACTTCCATGAAGCAGCTTGGCAGGTGGTAAAAAGCCCCAGGTGTACATCCTTCCCACCAGAGTGAGCTCATAATCAAGAGAAAGAATGGCTAAGGAGAAATCCACATCATCCACTGAAGCTGATGCTTTTTACCAGCAGACTTTAGAAACACAGACTTAAGATCTCAGTAGGAGATAGAGAAGTGCTATTTGTTTTTGGACAATAGCTGCCCTCTGCCCCAGTAGCCAGGTGAGGAAGATGCCACCCTCAGTCTACTTCTTAGAGGTTCAGCAGTAGAGGTTTATTCTATTAGGTAATTCAGGATTTTCAAGGAGATAATGTACCTTAATCCAGATCTGAACCAACAGTTTGAGTTGTTTGTGTATTAATAGTAAAGTTTCTTTCTTTTTTTTTTTTTTTTTTTGAGACAGAATCTCGCTTTGTTGCCCAGGCTAGAGTAAGTGCCGTGGCATCAGCCTAGCTCACAACAATAGTAAAGTTTCTTTAAAATACAAATTCAGGAACACCATAGTATACCCACTGTACAAACCGTGCTTTAGAAGGTCTGATGAGATAATACTGGAGTATCACTTCTCTGAAACATGGGGTTCTTAACAAGAAGGTGTTTTCCATCTAGTGACCTTGCCCTTTAGGAATTAAGTTGTTTGAGAGGCAATGTACAAAATTAGAGTTGGCAGGGTTGCAGTTCTGCGTATTCCAAAACTGAACAGTGGTTACACAGAAAATCTAGCCATCAGCAAACCACTATTCAGGAAATTGAGTGAATACTCTGCTCTCGGTTTGGGGAGAATTGTGAAGAAAGATGACCATAAGTCCACTTAGGAGATGTGGCAACCCTATGAATGTATCCAAGTTCAAATGGTAAATGCCTTAAAAGACACAAGGAACTTGAGGGGTGAAGTGACAGACAGTTAAGCAATATGCCACTAGGGAGGAAGGAAGGATGAAAGATGAGGAGGGGATTGGTGTCACCGTCGTGATTGGGACATCCTGTATCAGTGCTTCCACAGTGTGTTGTGCACCCCTCCATCCCACATTGACAACTGAGTCCTCTGAGTCCCCTGAGAGGGAGAAGCACTATGTCACACGTGACCTGTTGTCTCTGACCCTGACACAAATGGGGGCACCAGGCTGGCATTCACATGTGCTGAATAGATGAACAAATAATCAGAGTGGCTGAGAGCCAGGTACAGGCGATCTTCCTGACATCTCAGGCCTGCCCTTTGCATTCTAAGACTGGTGTTTATTTTCATGTCATGAGAACCAAACTCACTAGAGCCAAGGTCATTTTCCCCAAACAAAAACAGGATCCTCAGCCCTAAAGACTTTTTATCATATAGGCAATGCCCAAGAGGCCCAAGCCAATGCTAAGAGTATGTCCAATATATTCTATAAACTCTTGCAGGAAATTTAGTAAAATAGCATTTATTAGCATTGATTAAATCATTACAAACCAGATCCTTATAGGTTCCTCATATTGAAAAATGAATGTGTTTATAGACTTTTTACTTTCTATCTAATGTCAAAGTTTACCCTCCATCACAGTATTTCTCTAAGGGAAAGGCATAGAGAGGAGACCTGAGATTTTCTCAGGTTAGTTAAATAGCTCATTGAATAAAACCAAGGCCCCTTGGGTCACATGCACCCTCTGCAGTTTTCTGAGGATGCTAGCTAAAGATTCATCCATGACTTTTTTTTCCTTAAATAGGCTCAGAAATACAGCTCTTCATGAAGCAACTTTACTTGGCCTGGCGGGAAGGGAGAGCATCACCACTCTACTGGGGTATGTTCCCTGGCCTCTGGTGGGCACTTCTTAGGGCCATAGCAATCTCCCTACTGATGTGTGGTGATTTTAGAGGGTCCCTATTTCCTGAACCACTGTACCTCTGACTGGGGGCACCCATCTCACCATGGCCCCAGGGCACTAAGGGCTTTTCAAAGCACAGTGAAAATGTTGTCCCTGTTAAACATCCTTGGTTGTAGGCCTTTGATTCAATGGGAACCTATGGCCAGGGTTGGCAATTTAATATTTTAAAATCACAGAGCCACTTTAAAGTTCTCAGGGTATAGCTGCCCCTGAGAGCTGAAGTCTTGATAGCCTCCTGGAGATGGGTTTGGGAGGTGGGATCCGGAGGTGCCTAGACTGGGCTTTGTGGCAGTGGACAGTCGGGCCCCCAGGCTTGTGTGCTGAGTCCTTCATTGCACCTCCATTTTCCCATTTCCTCCACAGATGCAATGCAAGCATCCAAAAGAAGAATGCAACAGGCCAGACCGCATACGACCTGGCTCTGAGCATTGGAGATGATCTTATCTCCTCACTCTTTGCTGCTAAGTTTGAACAAGCGTTTCAGGAACAGCTCGTCCGCCCCAGGAGCCTCAGCCTGGATGACCGTTAGGCCCAAGGCACACAGCCTTGGCTATTTGTTCGTTTCTTTCCAAAATGTGTATTTGACTTTAGAACTTGAGTTTTTTAATTTCCAATCATGTTTCTTCTGATCTTTTTTTTTTTTTATTTCATCATACTACATGGGTACAAATGTTTAGGTTACATATATTGCCTTTGCCCCACCCAGGTCAGAGCTTCAAGCATGTCCATCCCCCAAACAGTGTGCACCGTACCCATTAGGTGTGAATATACCCATCCCCTCCTCCCCACTCCCACCTGCCCTACACCCAGTGAATGTTACTACTGTATGTGCACATAAGTGTTGACCAATTAATACCAATTTGATGGTGAGTACATGTGGTGCTTGTTTTTCCATGCTTGTGATACTTCACTTAGTAGAATGGGCTCCAGCTCTATCCAGTATAATACAGTAGGTACTAGATCACTGTTGTGTTTTGTGGCTGAGTAGAACTCCATGGTATATATATATACCAAATTTTATTAATCCACTCATATATTGATGGGCACTTGGGTTGTTTCCACGTCTTTGCAGTTGTGAATTGTGCTGCTATAAATATTCGAGTGCAGATGTCTTTTTTTCCTTTGAGTAGATGCACAGTAATGGGATTGTTGGCTTAAATGGTAGTTCTACTTGTAGCTCTTTGAGATATCCCCATATTACTTTCCACAGAGGTTGTACTAGTTTGTAGTCCTACCAGCAGTGTAGTAGTGTTCCTATCTCTCCACATCCATGCCAACATTTTTTGTTTTGGGACTTTTTGATAAAGGCCATTCTCACTGGGGTTAAGTGATATCTCATTGTGGTTTTTATTTGCATTTCCCTGATGATTAGAGATGTTGATCATTTTTTCATATATCTGTTAGCCATTAGTTTATCTTCTTTTGAAAAGTTTCTGTTCGTGCCCTTTGCCTACTTTTTAATGGGGTTGTTTGATATTTTTCTTCCTGATTTTCCTGAGTTCTATATAGATTCTAGTTATCAGCCCTTTATCAGATTGTAGCATGCGAATATTTTCTTCCATTCTGTAGGTTGTCTGCTCTCGTGATAGTTTCCTTGGCTGTGCAGAAGCTTTTTAATTTGATCAGGTCCCATTTATTTATTTTTGTTGTTGCTGTGGTTGCTTTTGGGGTCTTCTTCATAAATTCTTTGCCTAGGTCAATGTCTATAAGAGTTTTTCCAACATTTTCTTCTAGAATTCTTATAGTTTCATGCCTTAGGTTTAAGTCTGTTATTTGTTAAGTGAGTTGATTTTTGTGAGAAGTGAAAGGTGCAGATCTTGTTTCAGTCTTCTGCATGTGAATTTTCCCAGCACCATTTATTGAATAAGGATTCTTTTCTCCAGTGTATGTTTTTGTCTACTTTGTCAAAGATTAGATGGCTATATGAGAATGGTTTTATATCTGGGTTCTCAGTTCTATTCCATTGGTCTATGTCTCTGTTCATGTGCCAGTAACATGCTGATGTTTCAGCTACTATATAGCCTTGCAGTATATCTTGAAATCTGGTAAACTGATGCCTCCCAATTTGTTCTTTTTGCTTAAGATTGCTTTTGTTATACAGGGTCTTCTCTGGTTCCATACGAAGTGTAGAATTATTTTTTCTAGATCTGCAAAAAAATGATGTTGGTATTTTAAAAGGGATTGCATTGAATCTGTAGATCATTTTGGGTAGTATAGACATTTTAACAACATTGATTCTGCCTGTCCATGAGCATGGTATGGTTTTCCACCTGTTTACATCCTCTGCTTTTCCTTCCTCAGTGTTTTGTAGTTCTTCCTGTAGAGGTCTTTTACCTCCTTACGTAAATATATTCCTAGGTATTTTATTTTCGTTGTTGCTGTTATGAAGGGTATTGAGTCTTTTATTTGGTTCTGACTGTTATTGGCATATAGGAATGCTACTGATTTCTGTACAATGATTTTGTAATCCGAGACTTTGCTAAATATGTTTCTCAATTCTAGTAGTTGCATGGCAGAATCTTTGGGGTTGTCTAGATATAAGATTATATCATCAGCAAAGAGCAATAGTTTGACCTCTTCTGCTCCCATTTGGATACCCTTGATTTCCTCTCTCATCTGGTTATTCTGGCTAGAACTTCCAGCACCATGTTGAATAGAAGCAGTGATAGAGGGCAACCTTGTCTGGTTCCAGGTCTAAGTGGGAATGCATTCAATTTTTTCCTCTTCAGTATGATGGTGGCTGTGAATTTGTCGTATATGGCTTGTATCATTTTTAGGTAAGTCCCATCTGTGCCTATTTTGTTAAGCATTCTTATCATAAAATGATGCTGAATTTTGTTGAATGCTTTTTCTGCATCTATTGAGAGGATCATCTGATCTTTGTTTTTACTTCAATTTATGTGGTAAGTTACATTTATAGATTTGAATATGTCGAACCATCCCTGCATCTCTGGGATGAAGCCCACTTGGTTGTGATGGATTATTTTTTTGATAAACACCTGAATTTCGTTTGCTAGGATTCTTTTGAGAATTTTTGCATCTATATTCATAAGGGATATTGGTCTGTAGTTTTCTTTTTTTTTCTTGTATTCTTTCCTGGTTTTGGTATCAGGGTGATGTTGCCTTCATAAAACATGTTGGGGAGGATTCCTTCCTTCTCAATGTTGTGGAAAAAGTTCTGCAGGATAGGTACCAATTCTTCTTTGTAGGTCTGGTAAAATTGGGGTATGAAACCATCTTGTCTGGGACTTTTCTTTTTAGGAAGTTTTTTTATTACCACTTCAATTTTGGTACTTGATATTGGTCTGTTCAGGAATTCTGTTCTTCTAGATTGAGCTTAGGGAGGCTGTATGTCTCTAAGGATTTGTCCATTTCCTCCACATTTTCAAGTTTATGTGCATAGAGGTTTTTATAGTATTCATAGATTATATTTTGTATTTCCATGGTATCAGTTGTAATTTCTCCTTTTTCATTCCTGATGGAGCTTATTAGAATTGTTTCTTTTCTGCTTCTCATTAATCTAGCAAGAGGCATGTCAGTTTTGTTTATTTTTTCAAAGAACCAACTTTTTGTTTTATTAATCTTCTGTATGGTGTTTTTGTTATTGATTTCATTTAGTTCTGCTCTGTTCTTTGTTATTCTTTTCTTCTGCTTGGTTTGGTGTTGGTTTGCTCATCCTTTTCCAGTTCTTTGAGATGATTCATTATATTGTTGATTTGTGATCTTTCTGTCTTTTGTATGTAGGCATTTACGGATATAAATTTTCGTCTCAGGACTGCTTTAGCTGTGTCCCACAGATTTTGATAACGTGTGCCTCGTTTATCATCTAATTCAAAGAATCTTTTGATTTCCATCTTAATTTCCTCCTTAACACAAAAATCATTCAGCAGAAGGTTGTTTAGTTTCCATGTCTTTGTATAGAGAGGAGAGTTTCTGTTGGAATTGATTTCTAATGTTATTCCACTGTGGTCTGAGAAGATCCATGGTATAATTTCTATTGTTTAAAATTTGTTCAGATATGTTTTGTGGCCTAGGATATGGTCAATCTTAGAGAATGACCCATGGGCTGAAGAGAAAAACGTATATTGGTGATTTTGGGGTAGAATGTTGTATAAATGTCAGGCTCATTTGTTCTAGAGTTCTGTTTAATTCCATTGTTTATTTGTTTATTTTCTGTTTGGAAGGTCTGTCCTATTCTGTCAGAGGGGTATTGAAGTCCCCTGTTATTATGGTGTTGCTATTTATCATTTTGTTTTGGTCAAGTAGGATATGCTTTATGAATCTTGGTGCACCTGAGTTAGGTGCATAAATATTTAGAATTGTTATGTCTTCTAGTTGAATTTTACCCTTCCCCATTATATTGTGACCATCTCTGTCTTTCATTAGTTTTGTTGATTTGAAGACTAAGTTATCTGAAATCAGAACTGCTATGCTAGCTTTCTTTTGGCTTCTGTTTGAGTAGAATGTTGTTTTCCATCCCTTCACCTTGAGTCTGAATGCATCCTTATGGGTTAGATGTGTTTCCTGAAGACAGCAGACACTTGGCTTGTATATATTTATCCATTCGGCCAGCCTATGTCTCTTTAATGAGCAGTTCAAGCTATTTATATTTATTGAAAGAATTGATAAGGGGGAAGATTTCTGTTTTTCCTGTTGAGTTGAACTTTGTTGCTTTGTTTTCTCTCTTGAGCCATTGTGGTAGCTGGCCTTTGACCTTTAGCTTTTGGATGATTTTCTACTGGTAAGTGTTTATTATGCTGATCCATGTGTAACACTGTTTTGAGTATTTCCTGAAAGGCAGGGCAGGTCATGATGAATTCTCTCAGTCTTTGCTTGTCTGAGAAGGTCTTTATTTTTCCTTTGTATAAGAAACATAGTTTTGCGGGGTGCAAGATTCTAGGCTGGGCATTATTCTGTTTGAGAAGAGTGAGAATGGGGCCCTAATCTTTTCTGGCTTGTAAGGTCTCAGTTGAGAAGTCTGCAGTTAGTGTGATGGGTTTTCCTTTGTAGGTTACCTGCTTCTTTTGCCTTACAGCTCGTAGGAGGGCCTCTTTCATGTTTATTTTGGCCAGTCTGATGACTGTGTGTCATGGTGTCTTCCTGTTTGCAGTTAATCTCCCGGGAGTTCTTTGAGCTTCTTGTACCTGGTAATCTAGATTTCTAACAAGGCCAAGGAAATTTTCCTTCATTATATCCTCAAATAGCTTATCCAACTCTTGTATATTTTCTTCTTCACCCTCATGGATGCTTACAATTATCATGTTAGGCCTCTTCACATAAGCCCACATTTCTTGTATGCTTTACTCTTTTCTGTTATTTCTCTGCTCTATCTCTGCAACTGACTTGTTTAAGTGAAACATTTTATCTTCAATCCCTGAGATCCTTTCTTCTGTTTGATCTACCCTATTCTTGAAGCTTTCCACTGTGTTTTGTAATTCTTTGAATAAATTCTTCATTTCCAGAAGTTCTGTTTCATTTATATTTAATATTTCAATTTATTTACTGAAGTTTTCTTCCAACTCCTAGATTTTTTTTATGGTTTCTTTGTGTATGGTATCCATTTTCTCTTGCATATGTTTGAGTTTTCTTACAATCCATGTTCTAAATTCTTCTGTCATTTTAGTGTTCTGAATTTGGTGGTATCCATTGCTAGAGAGCTGGTGTTGCCCTTTGGGGGTGTGCTTTCTGTTTGATTCTTCATACTTCCAGAGTTCTTTCACTGATTTCTTCCTATCTGGAGCAGCTGTTGCCACTTACCTTTGGATTTTTATTTAGATAATGACATGCCCAGTTTAGTCTCTGAGCTAGTAGGTGGTGCGTGTGGGTGAGATTCAAGCACACCCTGTATGGTGAGTCAGTAAATGCAATAAAAGGGCATGCAAATTGACCTTCCTGATAGTAGGTCTTGCTTGCTCGGAGTAGTAAGCTGCAGTATTGTTTCTGGGACCTGTAACCAGCTTTCATTCCTCTGTAGAGGCGCATCAGTGCCTTAGATGGTGGATAGGGCCCTGGGACTTCTAGGTGTGCCCTTATTCCCACCACAGCAGGGGCATATAGGAGAGTGAGGCTACGCAGAGCTAGATTGTGTGAGCCTGCCTTCAGGCTCCACAAATGCTGTTAGCAGGGATCAAAGGTCTGTTCTCTGCTTCTGGGCAAAGCTGCCAGGGAGGGCTGGAATGGCCTCGCTCAGCCAGAAAGACTGCGTGTTTAGGTGGGGCTGTCTGAGACCTGCAGTCTGGAGCAGGCCTCGCTCCTTTCCACCCTCCCCTATTCTGCAGTTTGTCCTGGGCCTCTGCTGGCAGGCAGGACCTCAAGCTCGCAGAGCTTCTCTGACTGCAATGCGAGCTGGGAGTTCTCCGCCCTGGGATTCTCTGCCCAGGATTACAGCCTCAGCTGGAAGTGCAGCCTTCCCCTAGGAGGAGGGTTGCCCCTGAAGCATGCTGCAGCTAAGACTCACTCAGATCTGCCCCTGAAGGCACACACGCCTCAGTAGACTAGTTCACAGATATCCCTTCTGTGCCCCTGGGCAATGTGATTGAAACCTGGGTGTACAGGATCTGCCCTGCATGCCTGTCCCCCATGGCCCTGGAGATCAATCCTTGACCTTTCTAGGGAGAAGAGTGCTGGTCTCAAGTCACCCACAGGGTGCCCAAGCTGGATCAATGTCTCTCCACCTTGGGATTTTCCCCACTCTGCTGGAGTCACCAGGCAAGCGGCACCTGAGAGGGCTGGTAGGGAGCTCACAGTCTGAGTATCCCTCAGTCTGCTGCAGGGCCCCAAAAGGAAAGGTCCCATTCCCTGCAGATGCCTCTGGGTGGTGGCTAAATTGTCTCTCTTGGCAGCCGCAGGTAGAAGAGGGGAAGGGGAGAATGAAGCAATATGGCACCTGCCAATCGGCTTGGGTCTGTGGGGCAGGAGGTATGGTATCCCAAGGGAGCTGGGAGCCTGGTATCCTGTCTGTAAGAGGCTCACAGCTCACTGGCGTCAGCTGTCTCTGGGCTGGTGCTGGCAGGTCCCTCCAGCAACTCAGGAGCCCACCAGCAGTCCTAGAGGCAAGGAAGGGGAAATTTAACCATTTTACCTACCCTTATTGCTGGTCTCCAAGCGTCTCAGGATTTAGACCCTGCCAATGACTTTTTCCTTCCAGTTCTGCTCTGCA
Source organism: Mirza zaza (assembly GCA_008750895.1). Taxonomy (NCBI): domain Eukaryota; kingdom Metazoa; phylum Chordata; class Mammalia; order Primates; family Cheirogaleidae; genus Mirza; species Mirza zaza. The sequence goes on from VSMD01104070.1 coordinate 18,749, forward strand.
GCTTCTTCCTGTGGAGTTCCCTGTACTTTCAGGCACCCTTCCTTCCGACCCTCATCTGAGCTATGTTTTTCTGCCTGTTTGTTTTTTTCACTGTCATCTAAAATCTTTCTTTCTTGCAGAGACACTCTGGTTGGAGGTTTTTCTTGTCCGCCATCTTGCCTCCACTCTATTTCCAATCTTTTTTTTTTATTTTAAATTATGTGACAGTATAAGCCATCAATACCACATGGGCAGCTCCCAGTATACCTTGGATTGTGATGAGCTTTATGTTTGATTTTTAATGGTTTATTGCTGGGTATTTTTGGAATTTGGATTTTAGTTTTTATTTTTTAATAGGTAACAATTGTACATGGTTCAAAGCTAAGAGGTATGAAGTCCTATGTAGGAAGTGTTGCCCCTATCCTGCCCCACAGCCTCCACCTCCCTCTGCAGAGAAACCTGTGATGCCAGTGTCGGCTGTGTCTTTCTAGGGGTAGTACAGGGTTAGATAAGCACATACATGTGATATATATGTATGTGTACATAAGGATAATCATGGAACGTAAACGTATATATAAAACATATATATTCCTTCCCCTCTATTAAACGCAAATAGTAGCAAAGCAACCACACAGTGTTCTGCGTCTTGTTCTTTCTGCTAAATATATCTTGTAGGTGGCTACAAATGATTATGTAACGATTCAGCTTATTGAAATTTTTTGATGTTGAACTTATCAGTGTCCCTATTATTGTGGTGTGTTCTTTGGTTATAAATCAGCATTAAATAAAGGATTTTCGGGAATGTGTAATTTTGACTTCCTCCTTTCTTTGAGTCATTATTTCGATCTTTGCATGGGAACACTACAGTTTTGGAGTCCCCAAATTGTTTCCTTTAAGGTATGTAAATAAACTATTCTTATAGAATAATTAATTCAGCACAATAAATAATGGACCTTGTCGAGATGGTGCATGTTATTCCCTCAGATTGGATGCGGTCAAAGGGTGTAGAGTTGCTGGAACTTAGGACCTTGGTGGGACTGGGCAGGCACAGACACTGGCTGCCCCTCCACCCAGCAGCCCCTCGGCCATCTGTGTAAAGGAGGCTGTTGTGTGGGTGACCAGTGTCCACAGGTACCAGGCAGTGTGATCATCTGGTTTGGCGTCTGTGGCAGTTTGCCCGTAATTCTCTTCCCCTAGGGTTCCCTTCAGGGTTGGCCCCAAGAAAAACTGCATGAGTTTCAGAAGGTCGAAGAGAAGCAACAGCCGTCGTGCTCAGATGATGCATGTGGAGCATCAGACGCCGCTGCTGCTCAAGTTCTGCAGGCTCTGGAATTGATGGTCAGGGGCTGGGGGGTGTGGAGCTGAAGGCCATTTTCCCCAGACCTCATAGAGTGGGGAGGGCCCATGGGTTCCAGAAACAATCACCTCAGGGCTCTTGTGGGGAACCCTCATGCCCTGAGTGCAGGAACTTTGTCTTCAGGATTCCTTGGGTTTTCCACACTCCGTTTTGGAGGTCCTGCCCTCTGTACCACAGAGGCACTGGCCAGACTCAGGAATCTGTAAAGCACGCACCTGATGTCTCGTGCTGGGATTCTTTCCCGACAGCCCATGGTTCGCACTCCTCATTCTTGAATTTCATTCCTTCAGAATCATCTTTTTAAAATGGGACTAAAAAGTGAAAAGATAGCTTAATATTTAAGATTTGAGGGAACACTTTCTGATGAAATCCTCAGGGTCACATAAAACATTTGCGCAAGTCAAAATAAAAATGTAGAGATGAGGCTGGGCGTGGTAGCTCATGCCTGTATCCTAGCACTCTGGAAGGCTGAGGTGGGAGGATCACTTGAGCTCAGGCATTCAAGACCAGCCTAAGCAATAGTGAGACCCCCCATCTCTACAAAAAATAGTACAAAAAATAGAAAAATTAGCCAGGTGTGGTGGCATGTACCTGTGGCGCACCCCAGCTACTCAGGAGTCTGAGGCAGGAGGATCGTGTGAGCCCAGGAGTTTGAGGTTACAGTGAGCTACAATGAGGCCACTGTACTCTAGCTGGGGTTACAGAGCAAGACTCTGTCTCCATTAAAAAAAATAGAGATGAGTCTCTAACTTTAACACTTTATTTGGGAAGAAAGAATTGCAGTTTGGAGCACGCATGCAGGCTGGGTGGTCTTTGATATGTCCTGTCCAAAGAACAAAGAGAAGGTTGGAAATTTTATGAAACAGAGAAATGTTACATATTGCTCTTTGAGAAGTTCACTGGTGCTAGGCAGGTTCTGGGGGGCTGGCAAGCTCTGGTGAGCAACACGCACGGGCAAAATTAGTCTTAGCGTTGTAGCCAGATATTTCAGCAATTATAGTTAAAAGTGGTCTCAGGTTACAACAGGCAGTTTCAGCAGCTGGAATTGCAGAGAATTTCATTTCTTGAGCAGTGGTATGTGGCGAGTATTTTCTGGAAAATTAAACATGTCTTAAGGCAAGGCCTTTCTGATTATTTCTTGTCCTTTTTGAAGCTTTCTTTCTCTTTTCCTAGTGACTCTGTATCATGTTAGGGCTTGATGACAGGAGCAGAGCCATTATGAGTGATAAGGAATGAGAGGTTGATTAAAGGAATTAGACCCTCTATGGTGTTTGAGTTGGTGAGTCTGATTATGGGCCTGAAGTCACTGTGGCTCAGCAGGGCCGCGGTTGGGAAGCAAAGGTGGGCATGAAGTGGGATGAGTGAGGACAAGCTGGGACCCACTGGGACACATCGTCCTCCCTGCTCCCTCCTCAGGGTCACAGGCAACTTGGAGGAGACACTGGCATCTTTCACCATGGAGCAAGTCCCATGCCGAGAATCTGGGATGGAAGAAGATGTGTGTTTACTGGGGTCAACACTTGTGGGGAGGATGGTGTGAGAGAAATCAACAGCCACATGGCCATTGGAGGGGGGACTGTTGGATTTGGCGGGGGACACACTCATGAGCTGTGATTGCTCATCGTGGTGTCCACTGTGCCTTTGTAGCCCCTCTGTGCTCAATCACCAGAGGAGAGCTTCCCCTCAGGGTAGGACCTCAGGCCAGGCAGCTCTCTGAAGGTGCTGAGGCCAGAGGACATCTGCTGCCACGTGCTGTGCAGCCAGGCAGCAGGCCCCACCAGGAAGGAGGTGCGGCGTGCATCTCTGCATGAGCGTGCATGAGCTGCATGGGTGCCTGACTCAGGCACAGGGAAGCTGAAGGCAGAGATCAGGGAGCTGCCGGAGCCACGGGCCTGCCTGCTGCCCACAGCTGCTACTGGGCCAGCTCTGAACGCCAGGGAGGGCAGCAGCAACACTGTCCTTAGAGCCCACACCTGGCAAGCTCAGCTCAGGCCCTGTGGTCGGTGCTCAGGCTGCAGAGTGGCTCACTATTGTTAGTGGCTATGGCCTGGACCCTCATGGGGGCGACAGCTTTTACAGCCAATAGCCTTCTTAGTAATGTGTCATCCACTGACCACCACTCTGCTCCTTGGTTACAAATCCCAGTTTATCTATCCTGCTGTGTTCAAAATTGAGCCCAGTTCTATAGTGTGGTCTCTCTTCCCCTATTGCAATAGTTCCTGAATCAAATTTGTTTTTACCTCTTTAACTACTATCCAGTCTTGGTTTGCTTTGACAGTATTTAGTAATAGTTATTAGGGAGGGGTCATGATTAGAAGGACATTTGTGTCTTTTCCCTTCTCAAGCGCATTCTCTCCCTCAGTTGTTTTCCCTTCAAATTTGGGGAGGTATTAGAGATTTTTAGAATTTGACATTTTACATCTTTCCCTAGGCTGTTTGATGAGGGAGGTGCTGGCCTCATGGGGTATGAGACATGTGATTTTTAGAAACACCTGTCTGCCACTGAACACCCCTTGCTCTAAGGTTTGAATAGTGTGGGTATTTTTTGTGTTTTCGCTTATTTTTTCATAAGGTCTCAGCTGGCTTGATACCAATCTCTCCCCAGCAGCCCTGTGCATGCGGAACCCCGAGGCTGTTCACTCTCTGTTCCAGCTGACACTTCCACCAGAGCGTCCTCAGGTCTCCCACAGACCCTCCACCTCAGACACACCATACAAGCAGGGAAGTTTCCATCTCTGTTCTTTCTCTTTCTAGACCCGGGCCTGGTAAACAATAGATAGTAAATATTTAAGTACATTACATATTTATTGTTGCATGATAAATTACTCTATAATTTAGTTGCTTAAAATAGTATAAAATTATTATCTCACTGTTTCTATAGGTTAGAAATTCAGCAGCTGCTGGACTAGGTTGTTCTAGTTTGGGTCTTTCATGAGTTTTAGTCAAGATGTTGGCCAGGGCTTTGGTCACCTGAGTCCCGGGCTGAGGCCAGAGGGTTTGTTTCCAAGATGTTGCTCACATGGTGCTGGCTGTTGTCAGCACCTCGATCTCTCCTGATCTGGGCTTCTCCATGGGCTGCTTGGGTGGCCTCACAGCATGGCAGCCTGCTTCCCCTCAAGTGAGCAATGTGAAAGACAGAAAGCAGAGGCCACTTGTCTTTCATCATCTCACCTCGTAAATCACTTACCATCATGCCCTCCATTTATATTGTGGTCGGCTCCCTTTAGCGTGAAAAGCAGCCACACAAGGGCACAAATGTGTGGGGTAAGGATCACTGGGGGCCATTTGGGAAGCTGGCCACCACAGTGAGTAAATTAATGGAATAAACAAATTAGAGTCAATTACTAAATTTCCTAGAGAATAAAGGCTTTGCACTCCACGGTAGTTGTCGATGAGCTTCAGAAAACATGGTCCTTACTTTTCCTCATTGATCACCTGAAACTGAAAGTTATTATGCAGATAAATATAAAAATGTAAAAAGCATATATCCGGAAAGTATATATGTCCCTGCATCTCTTGGCACTTTCACACAGGGGGTAGGGTGGGAATTAGACAAAATCTGAGAATATTAGCCAACACTCTATGGATGTGCTTGGAAAAATCTAGCTTCACATGGAGTTTCCTAGTTTCCTCATTGTAGCTCCTTCCCTAACACCTCACTCCAACTACCACGCCCAGGATTTGTGCCTCCCCAAACCTATGACTTAAATGAATTTGGTGGAAAAGTTTATTTACTTCTAGGCGGGTTTGTAAAATAATGTGGCATATAATTTATGACCACATATCCTAAAAATTTGAGCAAATTTAAATGAAAAATCACATTTCTGGGTCATTTTAGAAAAGTCTGGCATAATAATTTTTTAAATTGATTTATTTTTTTATTTCAGCATATTATGGGGGTACAAATTTTAAGTTTTCAATAAATGCCCTTTCCCTCCTCCCCCCACAAGTCTGAGTTTCCAGCATGACCATCCCCCAGATGGTGCACATCTCACTCATTATGTATGTATACACCCACACCCCTCCTCCCTCAATAATTCTTACATTTTAAAAATTTATTTATTTATTTAGAGACGAAGTCTTACTCTATCGCCTGGGTAGAGTACAGTGGCATCACTGTAGCTCACTGCAACCTCAAACTCCTGAGCTCAAGCGATACTGTGCCTCAGCCTCCTGAGTAGCTGGGACTAAAGGCATGCACCACCACACCTGGCTAATTTTTCTATTTTTAATAGAGACAGGTCTTGCTCTTGCTCAGGCTGATCTCCAACTCCTGAGCTCAAACAATCCTCCTCAGCCTCCCAGAGTGCTAGGATTGCTGATGTGAGCCACCACGCCCGACCTAATAATTATTTTTAACCACTTCAGTACCAGTTTTGACTATAGGTGATAGCCACAGATGAACGCACACAGCGACTTTAGCTGACAGCCATGATATGAAGGCACACAGCCAAGTGTTGACTTTAGCTGACAGCCGTGATATGACTTTTCTAATTTTTCATTTATCAAAATAAAATTGTGAACATTTAAAAATAACGTAATGAAAACATATATGTATATGTTACCTATTTTGATTTACATTACAAGTAAAGCTGCCTGTAAAGTAAAACAAGCTTTCAGTGCTTTAAATCTTTCCTCATCACACAAGAGCAAAAGGGATTCGTCGTCAATACACAGCACAAGCTATCGTAGGGACTATGAGTGCCGGCTGTGGGCAAGGTTTCCTGGCCGGTGAGCGTGGTCCCAAAGTGGTTAAAAGGCCACAAGGCTTAGTGAATTTGGATGAAAAATCCTATTTTCAAGACCATTTTGGAAGAAAAATGTGGTATTGCATCCAGAAAATCCTACTTGTTATGCAAATTTGGAAGATAAATGCCATTGGGGCCATTTTCGAAGAAAATTCTGCTATTGGGCTATGTTAAAAAGAAAACTCCACCGATTATTTGACTACTGTTGCTCTATAGTAAGTTTTGAAATTGATAAGCGTAAGTTCTCCAACTTTTCTAAAAATGTTCTACTGCTTCTTTTTAATCTAAAACTTAGCAAACAGATTGTTTTGTAATCTTGAAGATTCTCTACGTATATAATGATGTTTCTCATTTTTTGTTATGACAGCACTTGTTCTATTTGTGCATGATTGACTTTTAGTTAAGCAGTCACTCTACTGAAGATTTTTTTCTTTACTATTCATTACTGCACTGAAGAACTTATATAAACAATTTTGTGCATGAATATGTACAGCAATTCGATAAATTCCCTTAAAGTGAGGTTATGGGCTCAAAGGGAATATGAATTTTTAGTTTTGGTAGTATTACCAAGTTGTCCACCGTAAGACTCGTGCTAATTTATATTCCCAAAACTAATGTGTAAGTGTTCCTGTTTCCAGTCTACAATACTGTTTTCAAAGTTTGTAGATTTTGCTAATCTGATAGGTGCAAATGACATCTGTGTGTTGTTTTCATTTTTATCTTTACTGATGTAAAGGATATTTTCAAATGAAAAAAGGCTTCCTATACTGTGATTTGTCTGTTCTTATATTTTCAGTATTTTCTGTTGCATTGTTGTTTTTTAAAACTTCATTTCTAGAGGTATTATATAGATAGGAAAGACAGTTTGCTCCCCACCCCCAACAGTTTGTCTTTTATTTTGGCTGAAGGGGTGTGAGTTGCCTTGCAGAATTTATTTTGCTACAGATAAATTTGACCTTTTTCATTATGACTTTGAGATTTTGAGCCATAATTAGGAAGCCAGTCCTAGGTTATAAAGGTGTTCCAACTACCTATTGCTGTGTAACAGACGATCCTAAAATTGAGGGCTTAAAGCAACTTTATTAATATCATCCCTCACAGTTCTAAAGGTTGACTGAACTTGGCTGAGTGGTTCTTATTTGAGGTCCTGCACATGGTTGCTGATGTCAGCTAGAGTTTTAGTCATCTGAAGGCCTGACAGGACATCCACAGTGGCTGGCTCACACAACTGGAGCTGTTCACTGTTGGCTAGCTCGCCTGTGGCCGATGACCAGAGTGCCACCATGAGGCTCTCCATATACAGCTTGAAGTTTTCACAACATGGCAACAGGGTTTGAAGAGTAGAAGCTGTGAGGTTTCTTTTGAACCAGTCTCAGAAGTCTCATGATGTCACTACCCTCTCTTGATCAAGAAAGTCACTAAGGCCAGCCCAGATCCACGGAAAGGGCAACAAGATTTCATTATGATATACACATAAGAAGTGAAGGAATAGATGGTGTCCATCTTGGAAACTCTTTGCACAGTCCACTCTCTGAACACCAAACTGCACGTCCATCCCATGTGAAATATCCCTCCTAAGACCCCCAGAGTCTTATCCCACTATGGTGTTGGTGCAAAGTTCAGGATCTTGTTCCCTAAATCAAGGTGTAGATGATGCTTTATTGGAAGACCTGTGATCTAAAAAAGTATATCTAACATCCAGTGTTGACATGGGAACAGGATAACCCCAATAAAGGTTCCTATTAAAAAATGGGGAAATGGCTGGGGTTCACAGAAATTCAGCAATTCAGCTGGGCACATTTTACCAGCTCCTTGCTTAGAGCCCAGTACTGCTCCCTAGCAGTGATTCTCCACAATGTCTACATTCTTGAGTTATTCTTCCTTTTCCATGAGAAATGACCAATATTTGCAGCTTAGTAGATTTCTCAGCCTGTCCCTCTGCCCACAGAAAGGTAGAAGCTTTTCTGTCCTTTTCAGACCTAGCTGGTTTTTCTATTACAAATGTTATGGTTTTCCTATGCCTCTAATTGAAGTTCATTCCATTAGACAAAATCATATCCACAAAGCTCTTTAAGATAAGTCCTTCTCTGGTTTGGGTTGAGTGTCAAGGTGCTATGGGATGATACCCTTAAAATTCAGAAACCATTTTGTGTATAGTCCAGTTACCACACAATTTAATCTTTTTGAAAAAAAAGGGTCTTACAGTTGTACCCTTGAGATGATCTTTATCTTGAAAGCCACTTATGTTGAGCAAACCCACTCTGCACTGGAACACAGTGTAGGAGGTATGGTTAAGAAATGTATTTAGCCCTGCTATTTGAGAACTATTGAGGGTGTGTGGCTAAGGGGTCTTAGACCAGTTACCTGATGACTGGCAAAAGGACTAGGTCCAGGGATAGTGCCAAGGAGCATGACTGAAAGTCTTATACCCTGAAATTATAGGACTGATATAGGGGTGTGGTTTCAAAGGTCTTATCCCTATTATTAGAGAGCTGAGGAAGACACATGGTTAAAGACTGTCATATTCAGTCATTCTTCACTTAAGAATAGGAATACATTCTAAGATGATTTCATTATTGTGTCAACATCATAGAGTTTATTTACACAAATGTAGATGGTGTAGCCTACTACACACCTAGGCTATATGGTACAGCCTATAGCTTCTAGGCTACAAACCTGTACAGGAAGTTCCTGTACTGAATACTGTAGGCAACTGTAACACAATGGTAAGTATTTGTGTATCTCAACATAGAAAAGGTACAGTAAAATACAGTATAAAAGATAAAAAATCATATACATATATAGGGCACTTACCATGAATGGAGCTTACAGGACTGGAAGTTGCCTTGGGTGAGTCAGTGAGTGCTGAGTGTAAAGGCCTAGGATGTTACTGTTCATCACTACAGACTTTGTAAACACTGTACACTTAAGTTATACTAATTTTAAAAATTTTTATAAATTTTAATAAACTTAGCTTACTATAATTTTTTTACTTTATACAACTTTTTGACCGTTTGGTAATAACATTTAGCTTAAAACACAAACACATTGTATAGCTGTACAAAAATATTTTGTCTTTATATCCTTATTCTATAAGCTTTTTTCCATTTTCCATTTTTTTTTTTTTTTACTCATTAAACCTTTTTGTTAAAAACTAAGACACAAACATATATATTAGTCTAGGTCTACGGATAGAGTCAGGATCATCAATACCAGTTTTCTACTTCCACATTTTGTCCCACTGGAAGGCCTACGATGTCACTAGGTGATAGAAATTTTTCAACTCCATTATAATCTTATAGGACCACTGTCATATATGTGGTCTCTCGGTGACTGAAACATCATTATGCAGTGCATGACTGTAGTTACTGGAGTGCCGGTGAGGTGGTATAGCTGGGATGGCTATACCATGTTCTTGGTAGCATGATATAGGTGTAACATGATATAGGGTAGCATGATATAGGTGAGATCCAAGGCTCTGCTTAGTCATAGCTAAGACCAGGCCCCAGGACTGGGCTCTTGAGGACAGAGGACAGACAATGTGTTGGTGAGAGGGCCCCAAAGAGGGAGGACCAGGGACTAAAGCCTGAGAGCAACACAGGAAGTCAGGGGATGATTCCACGAAGGCAACAATACAGATGTTAAGAGTCAGGAGGAAAGAAGCAGGAAAGGGAGCTGTCACAGAGCCAAGGGAGGAGGGTCGCTGCAGATGAAACTGGACTAGAGGAAACCACATTTTCTGGAAGATTCTCTTCCCTCCTGAAATCTCTGTCTACAGTTCCTAGATTCTCTCCTCAGACAAAGGACTAGACTCTCCAATAAATATACAAATGATTTGGTTCTTATGTTTTCTAAAGAAATGAATGCTAGCGAAGTAGTGGACTTAAGAGTTCAAGCTATCTATATCGCTCCTTATTCCCTACCTTTGTAGGTGAGAGAATGAAATACACAGCCAAGGTTACAGATTTGTAAGGAAGCTAAGTTTATTCGAACAAAAGGCCACAAAACATGGACGAGACTTAGTGTGAAGAAAGTAAACTAAGTCAAATGTCCTCTGACCACTTATGGAATGCATTTCCTTCTCCAATTCATGAAAGCATAAAAATTTTGACGGCTAGTCCTTGCCATCATCTTCACTTTCAAAGAGAATATAAGGGCTCAGAAGATTGCCCTGAATAGGCCTCAGGGTCAGGCTGGAGTAGCTGTCTGTGGCGGCCAGACTTCATTTTCCTGTGTCTATTGGGGTGAGATTTCTGGCCAATGCCTTGCCCATAAGTCTTGCACAGGCATGGCTTCTCCCCTTTGTGTGTCATTTGATGTAAGGTGAGGAGCGCCTTCTGGATAAAGCCTTGGCCACACTCTCTGCACGCACATGACTTCTCTTCTGCGTGTACCCTCTTATGCGTGATTAAAGCCGACTTATTGCTAAAGCCGAGGCCGCACTGCCTGCACATGTAGGGCTTCTCCCTTGCGTGTTTCCTCTTGTGCCTGATGAGGCCTGCCTGGTGGCTGAAGCCTCGCCCACACTCCCGGCACACGTAAGGCTTCTCCCCTGAGTGTGTCCTCTGGTGTGCAATGAGGTTTGACTTCTGGCTGAAGCCTCGCCCGCACTCCTCACACACCATGGGCTTCTCCCCTGAGTGTGTCCTCTGGTGTCTGATGAGATTTGACTGCTGGCTGAAGCCTCGTCCGCAATCCTTGCACACAATGGGCTTCTCCCCTGAGTGTATGTTCTGGTGCCTGTTGAGGTGTGACTTTAGACTAAAGCCCCGCCCACACACCCCACACACATATGGCTTCTCCCCGGTGTGTGTCCGCCTGTGAGAGATGAGGGTAGAATTCTGGCTGAAGCTATGCCCACACACTCCGCACACATACGGCTTCTCCTTTGAGTGTGTCCTCTGGTGGTTGACGAGGGTCGTCCTCTGCCGAAAGCATCGCCCACACTCCTTGCAGGCGTAGGGCTTCTCTCCTGAGTGTGTCCTCTGGTGGGAGATGAGATTTGATCTGTCGCTGAAGCCCAGGCCACAATCACTGCACATGATGGTCTTCTCCTCTAAGTGTGTCCTCTGGTGTCTAACCACTGCTGACTTCTGACTGAAGCCTTTGCCACACTCCCGGCACACGTAAGGCTTCTCCCCTGAGTGTGTCCTCTGGTGTATGATGAGGTTTGACTTCTGACTGAAGCCTCGCCCGCACTCACTGCACATGTAAGGCTTCTCGCCGGAGTGTGTTCTCTCATGTATGATGAGCGTGGACTTCCGGTTAAAACCTCGTCCACACTCCCTGCACACAATAGGTTTCTCCCCTGAGTGTGCCTTCTGGTGTCTTGCGAGGCTCTTCTTTAGACTGAAGCCCTTCTCACACACCCCACACACGTAAGGCTTCTCTCCTGAGTGTATCCTCTGGTGACTGAGCAGGTTTGTCATCTTGCTGAAGCTCAGCCCACACTCTCCACAGTTGACTGTTCCAAATCCTAAGACTTCTATCCTCTTCAACAATTTGTCCGTTTCCTCAGGGTTCCCCGTCTGGGCTGGTGTGGTCTCTATCTCCACCCCTCTGATGCCATTCCGAGAGCTGACTGGCTGCTTTTGGGGTGGCCTGGGAAACGCTCCCAGAGTCCTTTTCTTTGTCCTTCCAAACAAAGGCTTGGCACCTTGTCTCTCTTGACCTTGTGCTTTATCACTCCAGGAAGTTCTATTGGAGGCTTGTTGCTGCTTCTCTTCGTCCCCGGGGCATGGATCCCCCTGCTGGACATGACTTTCTGCACACAAGCATGTAAAGATCCAGGGGGGATGACTACACAGCACACGCTGCACAGGGAATTTCTGACTGGACAAATCTGGAGGAAAGAAAGGACCAAGGTGGAGCTCTGTGTTTGGTTCTGTAGAGAGAAAAGTCCAAGTCAGAACTGAATCCCCAGTGGGGCAGCCTGAGCAATTCTGCCTAGTCTGATGGTGACACTTTTGATCCCCTGTTCTTTGAAATTTTTACAAGCTAAGTGCTCCCCAACCAAGACTTCCTTTACACGGCCTATTTTCCAGCCCATTACTACATCTTACATCTTCTATTACAATCCAGAAAATCTACTTCTAAGACCTATTCTGTGTATTAGACTATAAAAGCATCACGGGCAGTTTGGGGTACATAAATAGGGCCAATATGGAACAGTCTCTCCCCTACACTACAATTACCCTCCAACTCATACACCCCACACTGATAAACCATGCCCATAAATATTTTTTTTTCTTTGAGAGATATCTAACCACAGGACTCATGTGAAAATGTCCTTATATTTTCCCCTATTTCCATATAATAGACTGAGAGAACAATCATTTGGAGTGGACAGAGAACCCCTGGTGCAGGAAGCAGCATAAGAGAGTGATTAAAGAGAAAGTGTGAAACACCTGCATAAGAGTCTACCCACTCATTAGCAAATATTTGTTAGAGGATTACTTTGTACCAGAATTTCTACAAGGCAGTAGGCTGTCAGCAATGGACAACGCACACATAATCTAGACCCCTACTGACTTAAAAGATGCTTCTTCCGGCTGTACCTGACTTAAGCCTTGTTCATTTCCATAATTAGCGTAAATAAAATTTTCCCCAGAAACCAATGTAAAAGAAAAATTTTCTACTTATAGTATCTCTTGTGTAGAGATGTCAACATTGAATGTGTTGTTTCATCACAACTGGTTCTGGTTAGCTGAAGGCAATCAATGACCAAGCAATTTGAGAAACCAGTTATAGATCTTATGAGATCTACCTGAACAGTTTTTTTGACCAATGAACAATCAGGCTTATTAGAACTGTGTAAACATCTACATTCCAGTATTATTCCATCCTATACAGAATGCTACTCTGCAATCCTAATTATAAATAGCATAACCACCCTTTCCTAACACTTAAAAATCCTGACCCTTTCCACTCAGCAAATGGCTAAGTGAATCCTTTCCCTTTTGTGTTTGACTGCCTGGCCAATAAATAAGCTCAGCTTCTTTCTTCAGTAGCTCTGGTGGCCTTTGATGACAGTAGCTATCAGGCTTTGCTGACAGTCTGAGGAGCCACCTGATGCCCACTTCTACCCAGCTCCAGTGCTGTGGGGCTCCTGCTGGAAAGGCATGCTTTCCCTGAACCCTTCCTACTCAGGACTGGTTGACCAATGGTCTCTCTAGACTGTTCCACAGCAACGACTGAACCCTGACTGCTTTCACTGAGCTCTCACTAAGTTTATTTTGTTTAATCTAGGTTGTTTGGGAGTCCACAACTTGTAACTGATTTTGTATTTCTATTTCTGGCCAGCAACTTCCTTTAGATTATGGTAACTCTGGAGTTTGGCAGAGTTTTTAGATTTGATTTGTTGGCTGTTTTTTACTCTTAGATATGATGGGAAGGGGAAGCATTGCTGATAACTCCCTGGTTTCCTTTCCTACATATTAGGTCACTAGGTAAGTAGGTCTTTTAGCAGAAAGAACTCCTGTGTCTGTTCTCTTTTAAGCATGGTGACTATGATTTTGGCACACAGGTAAGCCCTCAACCCCCCATGGGAACCACAGCTTCTGATATGTCGACTTCTTATACCTATATATGTATATGCAATTTCTGTGCCTATGTGTATAAAGTGGCAGGCTTTTGTTTATACCAAATATAATTCAGAATTATAGTGGCCACGTCAGAGAAATTTTAAATTTAACATAGTTTTAACACTGATATGGAATAACAGAAGAAAAACAAAATTTCAATTCTCCACTGGTCAATCTTTTCAGTTGGTTATAAAATCGGCCATTATGTGTATACTCTCAAAACATTTAGTCTGAGCAGAGATTTAATACAAAATATTACCAAATTAATGAATTCGTTTATAAAGTATTTTAAGTCTATAGGTGCTCCCATACTGATAGGTTTATAGAGACTAATGAGCACTGATACAAATTTAAAATTTCAAGAATATCCAAATTACAATAAAAATTGAACTCCTAATTATTTTAATATGCTGGTTTCTGAAGGAAATCTTTCTTGCTGCAGCTAGAGCTTTGGCTCTAAAGAAAAAACCTCAGCTGTTAGTTAAGTTAGGGGCTTTGGTTAGTAGGTTACACTGTAAGAAAGAAGGTGAGGCATTCAGGGCTTATAAACTACTTATGTAAAGAACTTTACTAGCTGGTAGGTAACTATAAGGGGGAAAATCAACATTTCTAAATATTATAAAGCCTGGAAATTAGACAGATGTAATGTCTTCTCCTTTATTTTATCAGAGTGTAAATATAGCATTAGCATAATATTCTAGTTATAGAAAACTTGGTTCACTTTCTCAAAGAAAATTTAATCAATCTAACCCTACAAGACTCATATACAGGTTGAGCATCCCTAATCTGACAAGCTCCAAAATCCAAAACTTCTTGAGCATGACCATGACCCCACAAGTGGAAAATTCAACACCTGACCCCATGTGACAGGTCATAGTAAAAATGCAGGCACACAACACGGTTTATTCAGTATCCCCAAGGGAAAAATAAAATTACTTTCAGGCTATGTATTTAAGGTATATATGAAACATCAATGTTCCTGTTTAGACTTGGGTCTCATCCCCAAGATATCTCATTACATATATGCAAATATTAAAAAATGCAAAAAAATATGAAATCTTAAATACTTATAGTCTCAAGCATTTCAGATAAGGGATACTCAACCTATACTTATTTAGAAATCAGATAAGCTATTAATAATATTGCACTCATAAATGTCTAACATAAGGATACAGATAGTGCTGGAAATTATGAAAATCTACAGTTACTTTAAACAAAGTAACTCCAGAAATAGCATATGTTTTAGGCAATTTTTTACATCAACACTGATTATGTTGCTTTTCAATTTCTAAGACCTCCTATTAAAAATAATCATGAAAATCAATAAATATTTAAACAAAAAAATAAAAAACTAAACAATATAGAATCCCCACACAATAATTTTATTTATATTCTTGCCTAAACTAACATGATCGCCTCATGTAAATATTAAATAAGTTAATTATTTTAGAGACTACAAATTAAAACTTCAAATACTGTCCATCAACACTGAATAATATACATGCTTAAAAACATGTACAATTACATAGCATATTCATAAATAAAACAGCTTAAACCAGTAAGAAAACTGGTAACTAACAGGGAATTATAATGGTGTATAATTTCTTTCCTCCATATAAAAAATAATTAATTTTTGTCTTCTGTGTACTCTACTTAGGAAACAAAAGCTCTATTTTTGCCTTACTATATGTATATCTTTAATTTTCAACAGTCTCATTCTTATGCTTTTGTGTTACCTCTTAACAGACTTCTCAGTCAAGTTAAATAACAAGGATAGTTTACTTCAGGATGGTTTAAAATTCTTAATGATTATGGTGACTCCTGTTACTCTTTAAAAAACTAATTAATTTTTAATTGACAAATAAAAATTGTATACATTTATCATGTACATGTTTTGAAATATGTATGCATTGTGAAATCGCTAAGTCAACATTATAAACATGGGTAATACCTCATATATCTATCAT
>VSMD01104075.1:0-14481 GCA_008750895.1 Mirza zaza
ATAAATAGAAAGAAATTAATTGGCCAACTAATATATATATAGAAAAAATTAGCCGGGCATGGTGGCGCATGCCCGTAGTCCCAGCTACTTGGGAGGCTGAGGCAGCAGGATCGCTTGAGCCCAGGAGTTTGAGGTTGCTGTGAGCTAGGCTGACGCCACGGCACTCACTCTAGCCTGGGCAATGAAGTGAGACTCTGTCTCAAAAAAAAAAAAAAAAAAGAATACTTTTATAAAGCACTGGGCACCTCAGACTATGTGACTTTAAAGTTAAAATTTTTTTCTTGAATCTGACCAACTCAGACATTCATTGTACTAACAAAATGGCAAAAATAGACTATAATCAAAATTAACCAAAAAACACTTTAAATTTCTTTCAAGTAGAGAGATTATATTCGGTGTGGTATGGTATCTTTTTAAAATAGCATAGGCACCAGTTTCTCTTTTTGCCTCTGGCATGTTTCACTAGTTATTGGGAAAGCAACCGCTACCCCTGAATCCTCACTAGGAGTCTTATTTAATGGAAAGAATATTTATTTATTTATTTTTGAGACTGAATCTCACTCTGTTGCCCAGGCTAGAGTGAGTGCCGTGGCGTCAGCCTAGCTCGTAGCAACCTCAAACTCCTGGGCTCAAGCGATCCTGCTGCCTCAGCCTCTCGAGTAGCTGGGACTAGAGGCATGCTCCACCATGCCCGGCTGATTTTTTCTATATATATTAGTTGGCCAATTAATTTCTTTCTATTTATAGTAGAAACGGGATCTCGCTCTTGCTCAGGCTGGTTTCGAACTCCTGACCTCAAGCAATCCTGCTGCCTCAGCCTCACAGAGTGCTAGGATTACAGGCGTGAGCCACCACGCCCGGCCTGGAAAGAATATTTAAAAACAATTACAGTAGCATTTATAAACACATGTTTATATAGATGCAGATATATGTTCAGTATTTAATATATACAAACCAAAATAGTAATTATTAATTACATAATATACTAACAAAATAAGAAATAGTCTTAAATTAACAGTAAATATTTTCTTACTGACCTGTAAAGCTTTACATAAAGCTGCATTTGTGAATCGTCCTGGTGTAAAAAGACTCTGCAAATACATCTCCTGGTAGAACATTAAAACAAAAGTTAATGCCACTCCAAATGAGATAAAATTTGGAAAAATTCGAAGGAAGAATTCAACACATAACATCAAAGCTTGAGTTTTTATTATGTAAACACAGACATCACACCCTTCTATATTTGACAATAACAAGTAGTAGTGCAGTTACGTTTTCACAGTGCAATGCCTGAGTCAATTAGATGTACTATACTGACAACAGTGTGCTCCTCATGGAGTGCTTCACTGGATTCCACTGGAAAACATGCTTTGTCAATGCCAAGCTTAAATTGAGGAAGTGGATCTAGATGATTGGTGATATACATTGGTAAGAGAACAATTAAACTAAGCTTGTTTTTACACCATCTATAAAAGTACTCATTTTATGGCTCATATATAAAAAAAGGAATCGATAATAATAGACATTATATGTAAACAAAACAAACTACAATAAGTTCTCCCAGGTGGGAAAATGAAGCAGAGACAATAAAACAGGAAATCTCATATTGCCTAATTATTTTGACCAACTCTCAGAAACCAGATTTGCCCTTAAGTAACAAATCTGATTGATCTTCATTCAAGTTTCCTTCCTTCTACTAAGATTCAAGTGGATGATAAAATGACCAAGACAAAGGAGAAAACCAAAGATTTTAATAATCAGCATAAGGTTTTAGCTTTCAAACAAAAGCCAAGTGTCAGCAATTATTATAACTGGAACAATATATAACCACCACCCATCAGCTTTTGGGATTAAACATTTAGCAATATTCACTTTCAGATATTTAAAGTGGGTTTTCTATGCCTGCAAACAGTCATTGTTTCAGAATCAGAGCCCATAATCTTTAATCTCATTTTAACACTAAGGCATCAACTGAAAGCATTTTCTTCCATTTAACATGAGGATGTCCCTGGAAAATGTGGAGACTAACCTGTTGTGCTCTTTATTTCATTACCTTTTAAAATTATTTTCTTTGCAACATATACCTCTATCAGAATTTGTCTTATTTCTAGGTTATACGCATGTATCAACATTGTTGATATAGTGCACACCTAAGTGTTTGTGCCTGCCCCAAATCCGTGCCCCCTCATTTTACTAACAAATCCCTTATCTTCCTTTGGGGAATCATCCCTCCCTTGCCCACACTCAACTGACTTCACCAGTTCCTGCAATAGCAAGGCCCAGGCTTGACATGTGTCCCATACCAGGCCAGTTGAGTGTCACATCAAGGACCTGGGACTGAGGTGCTACTTTCTTTCTTCTGGGGTCACTAAGTTCACAGAATGCAAGCTCACCCTGGGGAGGAGGGACTCTGCCTGAAAATAAACCTAACATGGAGGAAAGCAGACTAAAGAGAAGGGAAAAACCAAGCCCTGAAGGCATTTTTCCAGCCATTGCTAAAGCCAGGTAATACTGGACTTCTCAGCTACACAAGTCAATGTATTCTCTTTTTAGCTTAAGTCAATTCAGGGTAGGTTTCTGTCACCTGCAGCTGAAAGGGTTCTGAGTAATATAATTGGTTTTTCTTAAAATAATGATCAGGGTAAATCATCCCCTTTGATGACACTTAAGCATTTGCTTACTCTGGGATCTTGATCATCTCTGATGACAATTTCTTCCTCTGGCAGAGGCTGCATAAAAACTGGATTCCACTGTCCTGCAACATTACTACAGAAAAAAAGTCCATCAGTTTATACAGAAATGATGCATAAAAATGAAACTTATGCTGTTGGCAATATCTGGGCAGGGAGGGCTCTATCACTGAACCCCTGCAACAACTACTCTATTAAAAATGTTTCAAACTTATTCTTAGCATAGTTTTTTTTGAGACAGAGTCTCACTCTATTACCTGGGCTAGAGTGCAGTGGCGTCATTATAACTCACTGCAACCTCAAACTCCTGAGTTCAAGTGATCCTCCTGCCTCAGCCTACTGAGTAGCTGGGATTACAGGTGCATACCACCACACCCGGCTAATTTTTCTATTTTTAGTAGAGACTCAGTCTCACTTTTTCTCAGGCTGGTCTTGAACTCCTAACCTCAAGAGAACCTCCCACCTTGGCCCCCCAGAGTGCTAGAATTACAGGTGTGAGCCACTGTCCCCAGCCAGAGTCTAGTTTTTACAGAAGTATTCTTACCAAGTTTTAATAAGTACCTTCCTGAAATTAAAAGTCTAAACACAAATCTACAAATAACAGCTTTTATTCTGCATTTAGTATTTGCTAGATATTATGGTAGATGCAATTCTAGATATTACTCACATATGCCTTATGATAAACGATTTGTGATGGATATATTACTCCCATTTTGCAGATGTAGCAAGTGAGGCTTAGAGTGCATAATAACTAGTAAGTCGCACAACCACAATTCCAACCCTACTCCCACTCTGGAGCCTGTGCTTTCTGACCACTTTGCTTGAATGCTAACTATAAGGAACACTCTGTTATCTTCTGAGGTGTGGCTTGGGGGCAATCATTCTTAGAAGTCTACCCTAGACATTAGGGTTATGAAGGACCCAAAAGGTTCAATTACTTCAGTGGTTCCTAAGCAGTGGTCCAGGAAATCCTCTCTATAGGGGTTATACAAATGTTGCTTCAAAATAGGTTTTTAAAATGTACTTGTAACTATTTAAAAACTTTAAACTGCCAGGAATGGTGGCACACACCTTTAGCCCCAGCTAACTCAGGAGGATGATGCAGGAAGATCAGTTAAGCCCAGGAGTTCAAAGATATAGTGTGCTATGGTAGTACACTCCAGAGCCTTGGCAACATAGCAAGACCTTGTCTCAAAAACAAAAACAGGCCGGGCGCGGTGGCTCACGCCTGTAATCCTAGCACTCTGGGAGGCCGAGGCGGGCGGATTGCTCAAGGTCAGGAGTTCAAAACCAGCCTGAGCGAGACCCCGTCTCTACTATAAAAATAGAAAGAAATTAATTGGCCAACTAATATATATATATATAAAAAAAATTAGCCGGGCATGGTGGCACATGCCTGTAGTCCCAGCTACTCGGGAGGCTGAGGCAGGAGGATCGCTTGAGCCCAGGAGTCTGAGGTTGCTGTGAGCTAAGCTGACGCCACGGCACTCACTCTAACCTGGGCAACAAAGCAAGACTCTGTCTCAAAAAAAACCAAAAAAAAAAACAAAAACAGGGGGAGGGATGGGGCAGGGGCAATATTTGTAACCCTAACAATATTTTTAAAAAAAGCAACTAAAAAAAAAAACCAAAAACAACTAATATACTTTAAAAACGTTAGATGCCAAATATGATTATCAACACATTAAATTATGTTATAATTTTATCCTCATAAAATACTCATTTTATGTTATATGTTCTTTTGGAAAAAAGGGCTTCCTGTTTTTAAAAAATTTGAGAAGCACTGTACTTGTCCAATTTCTTTCTCAACTCATGAAGAGAAAACAGCGAACACAAAGAGGCTGCAGTGTCTTTTGGAAGTTGTGGGTATCAAGAATAATCTTTGTTTAGAAATAAAGAAAACTAGATTAGGAGTATTTTGGATATGTGCTCTCTCTCCCAAAAAATATGGTATTTTCTTTATCTTAATCCAGTCCTAAGAATTCTCATTTTGTCCTAAAACCAAAATGTAAGAAATAATACAAAATGCAAAAGAAATATTTCAGAAGATAGTAACGACAGGTAAATCCAGGGTCGAATCCTTCAAATGAAAACCCTTGACTTGGTTCTACATAAAAAGCTCTTGTCTTCTTAGCATGAAACTGACTGGAGTGTGGTAGGATGACAATCATAAATGACCCATACTGTTCAAAGTTGATGTATTTCACAACCGTTTGGTTCTCGGCATCATGCCACAGGGCCCAGATATCCGTGGAGGTTAAGGCAAAATCAATTAGTGTCTCCTAGAAGGAAATGTGAAAAAAAGGGTTAAAACGATAAAGAAAAGGTAGTAATTCTTGGTGACTTAAATTTGTATTGGTAAGAGAGATAAAGGCATAAAAACAAAATACAGTGCCACAAAACCTGGTAGAACCCAAATGAAATTTTGTTTCCACACATTGTGAAATATTCTACTTTAAGACTATAATCCCATCACACCAGTGAGATTAGTCAACACTTCTTTTTCTTGTACTTGTGTGATATGCAAAGGATGATTTAACCTACCTGAGAAGTGAATAGTGAGGAAATGTGATCTAGACTATATCGGTTATTCTCAGTGCTCACCAACTGGAAAATGCAGAACTGTTAAAACACAGGTTGATAATTTATTACTTGTAATAATCAACATGTTACTTTTCTAAGGGTTATTAGCATTTATAAACAATTTTTTAAAAAAAATTGTAAAATATACATAATATAAAATTTACCATCTTAACCATTTTTAAGTATACAGTTCAGTAGTGATAAATATATTCAGACTATTATCCAGAACTCTTTCCATCTTGCATAACTGAAACTCTATACCCATTAACCAACTCCCCGTTCCCTACCAACTCCCAGTCCCTAGCAACCACCATTTAATTAATACTTTCTGTCTCTGACTTTAGCTGTTCTATGTACTTTGTATAAGTGGAATCATACAGTATTTGTCTTTTCTTTTCTTTTTTTGAGAGTCTCACTCTGTTGCCTGGCTAGAATGTCATGGTGTCAGCCTAGCTCACACCAACCTCAAATTCCTGGGCTCAAGCAATCCTTCTGCCTCAGCTTCCCAAGTAGCTGTGACTATAGGTGTATGCCACCATGCCTGGGTAATTTCTATTTTTAGTAGAGATGGGGTCTCAGTCTTGCTAAGACTAGTCTTGAATGCCTGATCTCAAGCAATCCTTCCACCTTGGCCTCCTAGAGTGCTGGGATTACAGGCATGAGCCACCATGACTGGCCAGTATTTGTCGTTTTGTGACTGGCTTATTTTGCTTAGCATAATGTCCTTAAGGTTCACTCATGTTATAGCATGTGCCAGAATTTCCTTCCTTTTAAAAACTGAATATTCAACTCTATGCATATACTATATTTTATTTATGTATTCATCTGTCGATGGACACTTGGGTTGCTTTCACTTTTTGGCTATTGTGAATAATGTTGCTATGTATATGGTTGTACATATATCTCTTTGAGACCCTGCATTCAATTCTTTTGGGTATATAAACAGAGGCATCTATCTATCTATCTATCTGTCTGTCTGTCTGTCTGTCTGTCTATCTACCTACCTCACCTCAGGCAGGGTGAGGAGGGTGTCCATTGTATGGGGGTGACCTGGTGGTATTATCAGGGCCCAAATGGTGAAGAGGGCATCCAGGCAGGGCAGTGACCTAGCATGGGGAATCAGAGCTCCAGCAGAGTGAGGGAGACAAACCCTATCTCACTGGAATGTTATTAGGATCAAATAGATACTATAAGTACAATGTAAGAGCCCAAAGCAAGCACAATCCAAGTGTTTGCTATTATTAAAGTATATAAAGGGCCTGGCACAGTGCCAAACACACAGTATCAAATACCTGCTTGCTCATATGATTATACTATTATATCCTACATATAACAGTTAGTGTTTGGATGATGAGCAAAATTATTTCTAAAAATTAACTTCTCCCAAACATTAAACATCTAACTTTCAATAAATCCATTTGTTCACCCAGACTTCTGTATGTACTCTTTCTTAGTTTTGGTTAGCTTTTTCTGTCATGTGCCTTTAAACTATTTCCTTTCATACTGACTCCTCCTTCAAGATATTCTAATCCACATATTAGCACAAAACCCACCCTCACCTCAGAAAACAACTTAACACATGAAGCACCTAGGTTGGTGAGAAGAGCTTAAATATACTCGATGAGCCTCAGCTATTTTTCCACATTGGTACACACAGAATAACTTGACACGTGTCTTACTTGTTCCATACCTGTCCTCGTTTTGGTGCATGCATGTATATCCCTAAGTAGAGTCCCATGGAAGGGGAATAAGCAAGTCGTAATTTGTGTCCAGTTCCAGCAGTGACCCGAAGGTCCTTATTCACAGGTACATATTCTAGCATGTCAGCTACCATCAGGCACATTTGGTCCTGCCCAAGATAAATGTTAATAGGTGGTATTCAAAGAATATTGAGGCTAGAAAAACGTATTTCCTATCTTTTCAGAGGAGGTACATTCATTATATCTATCACTCTATCTAGTCTATCTGCCAAAAGACCTTACAGGTTTTTGTTTTTAAAGGGCTAAGATGAAAAACATCTCTTTAGTCTGATGGATAAAATCATCAGCTCTGTTTTGTTGATGAGTCTTAAAAAGTATTTTACCAGCTTGCATTTTAAAAACACATTTGTTGCTCTTAAGTGAAGGGTATACTTTGTACTATTCTTTCAATTTTCCTGTAAGATTCCTAATTTTCAAAATAAAAAGACAAGAAGTTAAGAGGGAAATGTGTGCAAAATAAGGCTAAGTGAAACTGCCTGAATCTGGTAATGAGCCATAATTTCCAAACCAATTGATTTGATAATCCTTGAGAAGCAGCAAGATTGATTTCAATTCTCTCACAATTCTATTTCAAATTATAGTAACTATAAATGTAGCATTTACCTTATAAGACCACATTCGTAGCTTATGATCCTGACACAGAGCAAAGATAAAGGCATCATGCTCGACACAGTGAACAGCAAGACTAAGGGGACGATCTGAAGGCCCTTGTTCACCCCTGAAAACATAAGGTCAAGTTTTAGTTTTACTGTTGTAAAGAATCTGATCATTAGAGTTTGCAATTCAAAAGATATAAAATTATAAGTACACACTCAGCAGAAGGAACAAGAGTTTATATACTGGTATAAGACAACTAGATTACTGTTTGGTTTATAATCAATTGCTATAATAAATTTTAAGTCTTTACATAAGAATGGAACACTATTTCCTTTTGTATTGTTTTACTCTAAACATCAAAAACTTTCTACTTCTAATAATTTGACACAAAATTAAATTTGAGTAAATCAGGGCAGAGCACTGAACTATTATGAGAACATAAACAGTAAGCCAGTCTCTGCTGCTATATGATGTCCAATTGCAAATGAAATGTACTCTGGGCCAGGTGCAGTGGCTCACGCCTAGCACTCTAGGAGTCCGGGGTGGGAGAATTGCTTGAGGCCAGGAGTTTGAGACCAGCCTAAGCAAGAGCGAGAAAAAGTTAGCTGGGCATGGTGGCACGTGCTACTTGGGAGGCTAAGGCAGGAGGATTGCTTGAGCCCAGGAGTTTGAGGTTGCAGAGCAAGATTCTGTCTCAACAACAACAAAAATGTACCTGGAGTGTGGTTTTGCTCAGATGGAACAGGATATTATGCTGACCTCTCTCCTTTGCAGTATGTTTGCCTTGGCGTAAGACTGGAAGCACTAAAAGGTGCTGACCAGTACAAAAAGATTATATTCTTAGGCCCTTTGGTTTACCTGTCAGACACCACTCACCTGATAGCTGTTGGCATCCAGCCTATAAGCAATCGTTGCATTACTGAACTCTGTTTCAGTTCCACAACTGACACCATCCCTGCAACAATATGCAAGGTAACTCCTGATCATACTTGGAGAAACCCAAAGGCAAGAATCATATAACCACGAACAAAATCTTTATAACAGATGACAAATTTCTACATTTTTATACTAACAAAGTTTAGGATATACTTTTCCTACATATATCACACCTAAAATATTTTGAATCATCATTGGATCAATAAAAATAGCATTTTTATACTCCTTGTGGAAATTTTTGGCATTTATAGATAGTAACCCTGAGTGGTAATAACTGCTCAGCAGAATCACTTCACTCCTTCCAAAGCAATCACTGGGTGCCTTTCATGTGCTAGGCATAGTTCCAGATGCTGGAGTAGTATACAAAACTATACTGTTGTATAGTAGTAAACAAAACAAATTTAAAAACTCCTGTCTTTTCTGCAGATAAGGGCAAGGAAAAAAAAAAAAACAAAACTCCTATTCTCATGTACCTTACATTCCATTGAGGGGAGAAGCAGAGATAGTAAAATTAAGTAGAATGGTAACAAGTGGAGAAAAATAAGACACGAAAGGGTTTAGAGAATGCTTATGGGGGGCAGGGCATGTGAGGGGTTGTAATTTTGAAAAGGGTGGTCAGGGAAAGCCCCACTGAGGTGACATTGAGTAAAGGCCTAAAGGAGTTGAGGGAATGAGCCAAGCTTGTAACTGGCTATCTCAAGCAAAGGCCCTGAGGTAGGAGTGTGCTTGGCGTGTTCAAGGAATTCCAAGAAGGCACGTGGCTGGTAGAGAGAAGGGGAGGGAAAAAGAATGAAAAGATGAGGTTTGAGAGGTAGCAGAGGGGCATTCTAAGACAACATAACAACTCTGGATTTATTCAGAGTAAGATGAAGAATCCTCAATGGACAGCTATGCACAGCGCTGTGACATGACCCAACTTATATTTTAAATGTATCAGTCTGCCTGAGAAATTTCTGAAGACGGGAAAGGGCAGATCTGAGATATTTAGGAAGCTAATGCAATAACCCAGACAAGAGATAGTGGTTGCTTGGAACAGGGTATCAAACTTCTTTGTTTCAATTAATTTATTTTAATACCTCCACATGAGAGTAGACAACTGGTCAACTTATCTCTATCATGAGACTTAAAACAGGTTGTCTTATATTTATCTATTTGTTTTTCCATACTCCAATATGCTTTATAGTCCCTTTACCATTATATAAAGTCCACCGTACAAAAGCAAAGCACTAGGAACTCATGAGGCAAGTGATACCGAATGACCAATTTAGAGGTAGTATAGAAGCAATACCTGCTTTGCATGATAGGGTTTAACTGCTAAAGTACGTTTAAATGCTAACATTCCTTATTTAAAGTTAAATACATGCCCAGTTCCCATGCTTACCAGGTATGTCATAAGGAGGTAGCTTAAGAACAAAGATCCCCCCAGAAGCAGATGGCAGAGCAAACAGAGCCTCCCCATCACTGCTAAGCCAGGCTGCCGAGGAGGTGGAATTGGGGGATATTCCGGGTACTGTTGGAATTAACTGATAGTTGCAAGGATCCCTGAAATCAACTTTTCCAATGTCAGTGAATACTGATTGCATTTGATTTTCAGTTACCAACTCCTATAGAGCAATTAAAAAGAAAAATCTGTTAAATCAAAATAACCTGAATTTTGCTCAGCTCCTCTCAATTGCTAAAAAAGCTTAAAGTAAAAAATTATGGAGCTCAAGAAGAAAGCTGTTTTTTTTAATTAGAACTATTTCTTTTCAACTCACTCTGGATCTTAAGAAAAAAAATACACTATTTCTTCAACTTCAAATGTGTGTCTGATCATTTAAAATGGTAACTATCAAAGTATACTTGGTGAGGGATAACAAAAGTTCAAATTTCCTTCAATTCCAAAGGATATCACTCAAGCACTAAATTTGTGACAGCCAGAGTATTCTGAGAAATAAAACATACTACACTTAACCAACTTACACTCCTATACATCCGGGAAGGGTGTGGTAAAAGTAACCTGTGCACTGTTTGATTGGTTAATATCAAGATTATCACATGATTCTGAGTCTCCGAGGCATAAACCCCTCCAGGTAAGATGCTGCAATTTTGGAATTTTAGGCGGATTGCGTTATTCAACAAATTTAAGTCCAGTGACTCTTCTACCAGCTCCAATGTATCTCCGGAGGTCTTCCTGTGAAAAAAAAGAGACATTTGTTTAAAAAGTTTATGCTTTTCTTTCTCATTGACTGTTGCATTGAAATATATAAGAATAGCATCCAAGCGAACTCTCCAAATTTGAAAATTTTGGATAAACAGATTCAGACCACTTTTACATTCCAAATCACCACATTATGTACATTTATAAAACATGGCACAACAAAACTCAAATCTCATTATGATTCTGTTAAATGGAGGCATTTCCAAACTTGATAGGCCATTTGTTTAGGACAATATTCAATGCAATTAAACTCTACAACACTTCACACCCCCATTACTTATAGTGGAACAAGGCCTTCATATGTCAAACAAAATTGACTTTAATAATTGTGGGTATTTCCTTCTTCTATTACTTTTTATCCTGCAATAACACAAAACAATAGCAATTTTATGGTTTCTACTCTTATAGCTATTTGTGTGAGGTGCATTGTTTCTTACTAAAGAAATATTTTAGGGGGGGGGGGCAAGGGCAATATACGTAACCTTAACATTTATACCCCCATAATATGCTGAAATAAAGAAAGAAAAAAATATTTTCAGATGGGCACAATGGCTTACACCTGTAATCCCAGCACCTTGGGAAGCCGAAGTGGGAGGATCACCTGAGGCTAGGATTACAAGACTGGCCTGGGCAACATAGAGACCGCCTCTCTACAAAAAATTTTAAAAAAATTAGCCAGATGTAGTGGCACATGGTGGTAGTCCTAGCTACTCCAGAGGCTGAGGCAGGAGGATTGCTTGAGCCCAGGAATTCAAGGTTATAGTGAGCCATGATCATGCCATTATATCCTAGCCTAGGTGACAGAGAGAGATCTGGTCTCTTTAAAAAAACAAAAACAAAAACAAAAAAGAAAGACAGCCTGGCATAGTGACTCATCCCTGTAATCCTAGCACCCTGGGAGGCTGAGGTGGGAAGATCGCTCGAGGTCAGGAGTTCAAAACCAGCCTGAGCAAGAGCGAGACCCCGTCTCTACTATAAATAGAAGAGTGAGACCCTGTCTCTACTAAAAATAGAAAGAAATTAATTGGCCAACTAAAAATACATAGAAAAAATTAGCCAGGTGTTGTGGTGCATGCCTGTAGTCCCAGCTACTTGGAAGGCTGAGGCAGAAGGATTGCTTGAGCCCAAGAGTTGGAGGTTGCTGTGAGCTATGCTGACGCCATGGCACTCTAGCCCAGGCAACAGAGTGAGACTCTGTCTCAAAAAAAAAGAAAAAAATAATAAACAATAACTTTGCATGTTGAACATATCAAGGTTAGTTTACTATTACTTCTCAAAAGGTGCTTGCTAACTGATAAATAACAGCAAGCTCTATAAGTGTAGAGATTCTCTGCCATGTGCACGTGGATATCCACAGACCCAGCAAAGTGCCTGGGACAGAGCTAGCATGCAATAAATGCTTTTTGGTAAAATGCATGCAAATAAAAAGAAAAAAAAGCTTTGAATTGAACTCAGGTTGCAACAGAGGAGACAAAGCATTTTGCCTAAGGACATTAGGTCTGTCTTTAAGATTAAAACTCTTAACCCTCTGTCTCTTGTGCCCAGCTTTTATCCATCACAAGAGGCTATCGTATTACCTTACTCCAAAGAAGAAATTTCTCACTTTTGACTTTTAAGTATTTGTCATCTTTAAAAATCACTGGCATAAATTTGTCTATGTCCTTCACTCAGCAGTTGTGATCTGTCAAATCCTGTTGTTTTCCTCCTCCTGACACTGTTCCTTCCCTTCCGTCTCTATAATCAAACTAGTCACCTCTTTCTTGGACTACTGCAGGTTTATTCTTACTGCCCCCTCTTTTCAGCAGGACCAGATGACACTTCCTTTCAAAGGAGGCCTCCTGCTGTGGTCATAGTTACCCCAAAATGATGAAATAGACTCCTTCATGCAGCAAAAATCAAGATACAAATTTTAATCAATTAGTTTATTTTTCTTAACTTCTAGCTCCTCGTTTTATCCCGTATGCTCCTCTGAAGTAAATATACTCTTTTCTTTTATTGAAACTGTTCTGACCATTGGCTGGGTGTGGTGGCTCACGTCTGTAATCCTAGCACTCTGAGAGGCCAAGGTGGTAGGACTGCTCAAGGTCAGGAGTTCGAAACCAGCCTGAGTAAGAGTGAGACCCTGTCTCTAATAAAAATAGAAAGAAATTAATTGGCCAACTAAAAATATATAGAAAAATTTAGCTGGGCATGGTGGCACATGCCTGTAGTCCCAGCTACTTGGGAGGCTGAGGCAGGATTGCTTAAGCCCAGGAGTCTAAGGTTGCTGTGAGCTAGGCTGACTTTACAGCACTCTAGCCAGGGAAACAAAGTGAGACTCTGCCTCAAAAAAAAAAAAAAAAAAAAATTGTTCTGACCATAATGTCTTTTTTCAAGCATCTTACCATGAGATCTTATCCTAAAATTATCCCACCACAAATCCTTCTTTTACTAAAACTCAGCCCTTATTCCTGAGTCTGTCATCTTCGGCATCTGTAAATATTTTGGTTGCTTCTGTCCCAGCTGTTTCATCTTACCCATAACTGAAAAAAGAAAAAACTCTGTGTTATGAATAAATCCAGGTTTTTCTTTCTACAGAGCTAAAAAAAGTTTAAAAATCTACCAGTCCTTGTTAAGGGATATACAACTCAGAGGGAAACACAATTTAAAGCAGTGACAAGAAAAAAATAAAAGCATTTTATCTATCAATCCTTACAAAAAGACCCTAAAAGTGGACTGAGAATAACTCACAGTATGTCACAAGCCTAAAGAAAAAATGACAGTACATACTGTGCTTAGCTAAAGCCAGAACTGTGTTAGGACACAGGACCAACTTTTTCAGGTGCAACTCTGCAGTGTGGTAGGTTTGGAACCACAGAAAGCAACATGCTGGGAATGCCCTACCTTCCAATCACCGTATCTACCATATTACTTGCACCCTTTCCAAAAAAGCAAGCCTCTTCTCAGCAACTAAAGGCCAATCTCTGACTTTCTCAAGTATATTTCTCCTGCATCCATCTCTCCTCCTTTCAGGGCCTTCAAATAATCTCTTCCCTGGTCTTTCCCTTTCTGTTTCCCCATGCCTGCCTCCCCTCACACCTGATCCAGTTATCACATTCTCTCCATTCCCCTCAATGGTCAAGCATTCTCTATTTCCTCACCTCTCTCATACTCTGTCTAAAAAAAAAAAAAAAAAAAGAGTCTCACTCTGTTGTCCGGGCTAGAGTGCCCTGGCATCAGCTTAGCTCACAGCAACCTCAAACTCCTGGGCTCAAGCAATCCTCCTGCCTCAGCCTCCCGAATAGCTGGGACTACAGGCATATGCCACCATGCCCAGCTAATTTTTTTCCTATATATTTTTTTAGCTGGTCAATTAATTTCTTTCTATTTTTAGTAGAGACGGGGTCTCACTCTTGCTCAGGCTGGTTTAGAACTCCTGACCTTGGCCAGGCGCGGTGGCTCAAGCCTGTAATCCTAGCTCTCTGGGAGGCCGAGGAGGGCGGATCGTTTGAGCTCAGGAGTTCGAGACCAGCCTGAGCAAGAGCGAGACCCCATCTCTACTATAAATAGAAAGAAATTAATTGGCCAACTAATATGTATAGAAAAAATTAGCTGGGCATGGTGGCACATGCCTGTAGTCCCAGCTACTTGGGAGGCTGAGGCAGCAGGATTGCTTGAGCCCAGGAGTTTGAGGTTGCTGTGAGCTAGGCTGACGCCACGGCACTCACTCTAGCCT
>VSMD01104084.1:0-23456 GCA_008750895.1 Mirza zaza
CTACCCAAACTGATCTACAGATTCAATGCAATACCTATTAAAATCCCATCAGCATTCTTCACAGATATAGAAAAAATAATTTTACGCTTCGTATGGAACCAAAGAAGACCCCAAATATCAAAAGCAATTCTAGGCAACAAAAACAAAATGGGAGGCATTAATATGCCAGATATCAAACTATACTACAAAGCTATAGTAATTAAATCAATCTGGTATTGGCATAAAAATAGGAATATTGACCAATGGAACAGAACTGAGAATCCTGATATAAATCCATCCTCATATAGCCATCTAATCTTTGACAAAGCAGACAAAAACATATGCTGGGGAAAAGAATCCCTTTTCAATAAATGGTGGTGGGAAAACTGGATAGCCACTTGTAGAAGGCTAAAGCAGGACCCACACCTTTCACCTCTCACAAAAATCAACTCACGCTGGATAACAGACTTAAACCTAAGGTACGAAACTATTAGAATTCTAGAGGAAAATGTTGGAAACACTCTCCTATACATCAGCCTGGGCAAAGAGTTTTTGAAGAAGTCCCCAAAGGCAATCACAGCAGCAACAAAAATAAATAAATGGAACATAATCAAACTAAAAAGCTTCTGCACAGCCAAAGAAACAGTCATGAGAGTAAACAGACAACCTACAGAGCGGGAGAAGATTTTTGCATCTTCTGCCTTCTTGAAAAATACAACACATTGTTAATTATAGTCACCTTACTCTGCTATCAAACATTAGAACTTACACTTGTTATCTTACTGTATGATTTCACCCATTAAGAAACCTCTTTTTATTTCCTCCACCCTCATACACCTTTCCAGGTCTCTGGAATCTATCATTCCACTTTCTACCTCTGTGCGATCAACTATTTTTAGCTCTCACATGAGTGAGAAAAACTGTGGTATTTGTCTTTGTGCCTGGCTTATTTCACTTAACATAATGACCTCCAATTTCATCCATGTTGCAAATGACATGATTTCATTTTTAATGGTGAAGTAGTATTCCTATACACACACACACACACACACACATACACACACACACACCATATTTTCATTATCCATTCATTAGTTTTTTTTGTTGTTTTATTTCAGAATATTACGGGGGTGCAAATGTTTAGGTTATGTATATTGTCTTTGTCCCACCTGAGTCAGATCTACAAGTGTGTCCATTCCCCAGACGGTGACCACTACACCCATTAGGTATGAATATACTCATCCCATCCTCCCACCCGCCCGACACCCAATGAATATTACAACTATATGTGCATTTTAGTGTTGATCAGTTAATACCAATTTGTTGGTGAGTACATATGGTGCTTGTTTTTCCATTCTTGGGATACTTCACTTAGTAGAATGGGCTCCAGCTCTATCCAGGATATAAGAGGTGCTAGATTGCTATTGTTTTTGTGGCTGAGTAGAACTCTGTGGTATACATATACAACATTGTATTAATACACTCATGTATTGATGGACACTTGAGATGTTTCCACATCTTTGTAATTATGAAGTGTGCTGCTATAAACATTCGAATGCAGATGTCTTTTTTATAGAATGCCTTTTGTTCCTTTGAGTTTATGCCTAGTAATGGGATTCCTGTATCAAACGGTAAACTTGTAGTTCTTTGAGATATCTCCATATTGCTTTCTACAGAGTTTGTACTAGTTTGCAGTCCCACCAGCAGTGTATGAATGTTCCTCTCTCTCCACATCCATGCCAACATTTATTGTTTTCGGACGTTTTCATAAAGGCCATTCTCACAGGGGATAAATGATATCTAATTGTGGTTTTGATTTGCATTTCTCTGATGATTAGAAATATTGAACCTTTTTCTCATGTTTCTTAGCCATTAGTCTATCTTCTTTAGAAAAGTTTTTGTTCATGTCCTTTGCCCACTTTTTGATGAGAGTGTTCTTTGATTTTTTTCTTGCTGATTTTCCTGAGTTCTATATAGACTGTAATTATCAGCCCTTTATTGGATATGTAGCATGCAGATATTTTCTCTCATTCTGTAGGATGTCTGTTTGCTCTTATGATAGTTTCCTTGTCTGTGCAGAAACTTTTTAATTTGATTAGGTTCCATTTATTTATTTTTGTTGTTGCTTTGGGGTATTCTTTGGTGTATTCTTCATAAATTTTTTGCTTAGGCAAATGCCTGTAAGCATTTTTCCCACATTTTCTTCTAGTATTCTTATAGTTTCATGCTTTAGGTTTAAGTCTGTTATCCACTGTGAGTTGATTTCTATGAAAGGTGAAAAAAGTGGATCCTGTTTCAGTCTTCTACATGGGGTTATCCAATTTTCCCAGCACAATTTATTGAGTATGTATTCTTTTCCCCAGTGTATGTTTTGTCTGTTCATTCCTCTAGAGAGGTACTTTAGTACCTCAGGTGGTAGATGGAGCCTTGGGACTTCCAGGTGTGTCCTTATCCTCCACCTCAGCAACGGGAGGTGGGGTAGTGAGGGTGGACCTGGTTGGGTTGGGTGACCCTGCCCTCAAGCTCCACAAATGCTATTAGCAGGGGTCAAGGTCTGTTCTCTGCTTCTGGCCAAAGGTGCCAGCGAGGGGCTAAAATGGCTCCCTCAGCCAAAAATTCTGTGTGTGGAGATGGGCTATGTGAGACCTGCAGTCTGGTGCAGTCTGCAGTCCTGGCTTCTTTCCGCCCTCCTCTATTCCAAAGTTTCTCCCATGCCTCTACCAGCAGGCAGGATCTCAAGCCGGTGGATTTCTCCCGACTGTGATGTGAGCTGGGAAGTTCCCCGTGTAGGATCACAGCCTGAGTTGGGAGTGCAGCCCTCCTGTAGGAGGCGGGTTGCCCCCCCAGCATCCAGTAGCTAGGACCTGCTCTGATCTACCTCTGAAGGCACACACACCTCAGTAGACTAGTTCACAAATATCCTGTGACTCCAGGCAATGTGTTCAAGACCTGGGTGTATGGGATCTGGCCTGCAGGCCTGTGCCCTGGGCCTGGAGATCAATCCCTGACCCTGCAAAGCAGAAAAGTGCTGGTCTCAAGTCATCCATGGGATGCCCAAGCTGGGTCAGTATCTCTCCACCTTGTGATTTGCCTCATTCTTCCAGAGTAACTAGGTAAGCAGCACCTGGGAGGGCCAGTGGGCAGGGAGCTCATAGTCTGAGTACTCCTGAGTACTCCTCAGTCTCCTGCAGGTCCCTAAAAGGAAAGGTCCCATTCTCTGCCAATACCTCTGGGTGGTGGCTAAATTCTCTCTCTTGGCAGCTGAAGATAGGAGAGGGGAATTGATAGGAAAAAGCCCCCCCCCAGGGGCCCTGAGGCAAAATCCACTACCGATTGGATATATGCTCATTACTGGTTGGGTGCTCTCTCAATCCTGCTGCTGATTGGTCGCTTCTGAATCCCACTGATGATTGGATAAACCCTGGCTCTCATAGCTGATTGGTTGTGTGTAACCCCAAGATATAAAACTGAGAAGGACAAGGAAACGGTGCTCAGAATTTGGTGGCATGCCTCTCTGAGCCTGCTGGCGAAATACAGGCTGATTCTCTGACTCTCTGTGTGCCGCTCAGTTCTTTTCCCGGTCAGTCTGTAACACTTGCTGTAACATTTTGTTTCCCTGACTGGGAAGGCCGACCGTGCTGGACCCTTGAAGCCACAGGATCTGGGGCTGGCATGGTGGAGGGTGGGACCTCTATGACTGAGATGAGCTGGTGCCAAACCGCCATTTGCAGGAATCCTTGCTCCTCTGGAGCTCCCGCCAGCCTCAGGGCTTCGGACTCAAGTGGATACTCCGGAGGGAAGGACCAGTCAGACCAAGGCCAGGACGTTGGACAAGGTAAGGCCATGGGATCCACCCGAGATAGGCCTGTCAGTGAGACGGAAGAGGATCTTGATCACCTCCTAAAGACAAGGACCCTCCAAGGGAGGGAATGTGTAACCTCTGTGCGAATGTGTGAGTGGAAGGAACTCAGTGACTGCTTGTGGTCATTGTGGCCCCATAGCTTTGGTTACAGGGTTTGAGTGGGTCCTAACCTGCGGTTCTGTAGCAACATCGTGTGGCATAACAGCGATTCACCCCCCGTGATAGGGAGTGACCGGGCCTGGGCTTTATATGGGTATGCCTTAGCCAAGACATGCCTAAGTTCCCATGAAGTATGCAGCCAGGCAGACACCTGAACCAGAGTCTGGGCAGGGACAAGGTTCAGAAAAGGAGTGTTGTCAGTGGTGTAGGGAACAGGAGCACTGGTTAAACCAGTTAAAACATGGGTGGGTTCAAATCCAAGCCAACAGTTCTAAGGTGCATGCTGATAAATTTCAAAACAGGCTTTAAGGGCAGATATGGGGTGATGATGACACCCAACAGATTAAGAACACTGTGAGTTGGAGTAGCTGACCTTTGGAGTAGGGTGGCCTGTGGAAGGACCTGCCCACTATACATTCAGTGTCAAGAGTGGTGATTGGGACTCCGGTCATCCAGATCAATTCCCATACATAGATTCATGGCTGGAGATCACCCAAACTATGCCCCCTTGGGTTCGGTTCTGCGCTGACAAGGGACAGAGTAGAGTTCTAGTGGCTCAGAGGGTCTGTGATCTCAAGGCAAAGCCAATACGTCAAGGTGACCCAATCGAGACCTACCATTGCCTTAAAACACACAAGTCATGCACCCTCTCAGGCACCCCTGACTGTACCTGCCACCCCACCACCATCAGTTTCTCCACCAATGGCATCTCCACCATTCATCTGCCAGTTGCGGTCTGCCCAGCCCCTTACCCTGACATTCCAGATGCCTCTGCATGAAATGCGAGGTTTGCCACAGGTTCTGGATGATGGAACAATCCAGCCAGGGCAATCTGCCCTGTATTATAAGCCTTTCTCCACCACTGACATATTGAATTGGAAACACCATGCCCCGTCCTACTCGGAGAAACCACAGGCCCTCGTTGACCTCCTGGAATCTATCTTTCAGCCTCACTGTCCCACATGGAAAGATTGCTGGCAACTCCTACTGACCCTCTTCAGTATTAAAGAATGGCATTGGATCATGACTGGAACTCAGAAGTGGCTGCAGGAATGGGCGCCAGCAGGCACCCTGGATGTGGAACAATGGGTATCAAGAGTGGCACCCAAGACCAACCCGGAGTGGGATTTCAATGCACCAGAAGGACAAGCAGCACTCGAGCAGTACCAAGAGGCTCTTCTCCAAGGAGTGCGGGAAGGGGCCAACAAACCAACCAATATGAACAAGGTTGCCCTAATTACCCAGAGGCCAGAGGAGTCACCCAACGACTTCTACGAGCGCCTCTGTGAGGCATACCAAATATACACACTTCTTGACCCAGAGGAAGCTGAAAACCAGAGAATGGTAAATGCAGCATTTGTTGGACAATGGGCCTCCAACATCCAAAGGAAGCTGTAGAAACTTGAAGGGTTCGCAGGCATGAGCATCACACAGTTAGTGCAGGTGGCCCACAAGGTGTACGTCAACCTGGACCAGACTGCTCAGAGGGAGAAAGATCAGAAGATGAAGAAAAAGGCCGCCCTCCTGGCCACTGCCCTCGGAAGACCTGACCCATCCAAGTGGCCCAGACACCCATGAAAGGGGGGAACCATAGGTCGGGTACCCCTGGCAAGAGACCAGTGTGCCAATCGCAAGGGGTTTGGCCATTGGAAGAATGAATGCCCCCACAAGGGAAGTCACCTGTCACAAGGGAGGACCCTGTTGGGAACTACCCAAAAGAAACCCGAAGCCCAAGAACTAGTGGGGCTCGCTGGCATTGACTCTGAGTAGGGCCAACCAGGTTCCTTCACTCTTGGACCTTGGGAACCTATGGTCAAGATGAAAGTAGGGGGCCAACACATGACATTCATGAGGGACACTGGAGCAGAACACTCAGTTGTGACAATCCCGTGGCCCCGCTTACAAAGCAGGAAACAACTATAGTTGGAGCTACCGGGACTCGGTAGCCAGACCCTTCTGCCAGTCCCAGGTGTGCCAAATTGGGGGGGGCATCAGATAAGGCACGAGTTCCTCTACATGCCAGACTGTCCGGTGCCTCTCTTGGGATGGGACTTGCTGAGCAAACTTGGGGCACAGATCACCTCCCATCCCGAAGGAGCTGTGAGTCTCAGGCTCCGCACCCCAGGGACAGCCCTTGTAATGGCAGTCACCCTGCCATGAGAGGCGGAGTAGAAGTTATAGGAAGAGGCCATGGAGGAGTAAAATTCCACTATATTCCGGCGACTTTTCCTGCTGGTCTGGGAAGAAGGTAACCCCCACCGGCCTTGTGCACCAGCATGCCCCTTTAGTGACTGAGGTGAAGCCTGGTGCCCAGCCAGTCAGGAGATGGCAGTACCCCCTCTCCATGGAGGCATGAGAAGGGATACAGGAACACATCGAGAGGCTTAGGTGGGAAGGGATCTTGGTGGAGTGCCAGTCTCCTTGGAACACGCCGCTCCTGCCTGTCAAGAAGACACCTGCACTCAAATGTTTATAGCAACACAATTCACAATTCACAATTGCAAAGCTGTGGACACAACCCAAGTGCCCATCAATTCATGAGTGGATTAATAAAATGTGATATATGTATACCATGGAGTACTATTCAGCTCTAAGAAACAATGGTGATATAGCACATCCTGTATTTTCCTGGATAGAGCTGGAACCCATACTACTAAGTGAAGTATCCCAAGAATGGAAAAACAAGCACCACATATACTCACCAGCAAATTGGTATTAACTGGTCAGCACTTAAGTGGACACATAGAAATTACATTAAATGGGTATTGGGCAGGTGGGAGAGGGAGGAGGCGGCAGGCATATCCATATATAATGAGTGAGATGTGTACCATCTGGGGGATGGTCATACTTGAAGCTCAGACTTATGGGGGGAGAGGGGTAAGGGCATTATTTGAAACCTTAAAATTTGTACCCCCATAATAATGCTGAAATAAAAAAAATAAAAAAAAGTGAAGCCAAATGGAGGAGGGTATCACCCTGTCCAGGACCTGCAAGTGGTCAACGAGGCCACGGTGACCCTCCACCTGGTGGTCCTGAACTCATACACCCTCCTGGGACTCATCCCACCAGACACCACCTGGTTCTCCTGCCTAGACCTAAAAGATGCATTATTTTGCCTGTGACTGGCTCCAACAAGCCAACTGCTATTTGCTTACGAAGCAGAGGCAGTTGCAGGAGTTCCTCGGGGTGGCAGAATTCTGTCGCATATGGATATCAGATTTCTCCCTGAAAGCTAAGCTGTTATATGAAGCATTATGGGGGCCCAATAGTGGGGAACTAGAATGGACTGAAAGCCAGGAGGAAGCTTTTCAAGAATTAAAAGAGTTGCTCAAGAAGGCCCCGGCGTTGGGCTTGCCAGACCTCACCAAGAACTTCAACCTGTTCATGCACGAGAAGCAGGTAGCTATGGGGGTACTGATGCAGACTGTGGGTCCCTGGCAGAGGCCAGTAGCCTATCTGTCCAAACAACTAGGCCTGGTAGTGTCAGGATGGCCGCCTTGCCTGAGAGCACTGGCAGCAACTGTCTTGCTAATCAAGGAGGCAGACAAGCTTACGCTTGGGCAAAATGTCCATGTGCAGGTCCCACACGCAGTAGTGGCTTTGATGAACACATTGGGGCACCGATGGCTTTCTAGCAGTCGGCTGGCACAGTACCAGGATCACCATCAAGACTGTGTGGACCTTAAACCCTGCCTCCTTCCTTCCTACTGATCCAGGGCCCCTGGACCATGACTGTGCCGAGGCCATGGAGGAGGTCTATGCAAGCTGGCCAGACTTAAAGATAGTCCATTGCCGGCATCCAACCTGGAACTCTACATGGACAGCAGCAGCTACATCCAGGATGGTGAAAGGTTGGCTGGCTACGCAGATATTCTTGATGATTGTATATGTTCAAGGATATCTGGATATTGAATACTTAGGCATTCATTTTTATCTTGATAGTCTGGGCTTGTTAGATCCCATTCTTCTGGAGAAGGCTTTCCAGATATTAAAAAAGAATTGAGTATTGTAATATAAGTCTTTGGTCACTGTAGCCTTATCAGCACTGGGGGTGCCCGA
Organism: Mirza zaza; assembly: GCA_008750895.1. Classification (NCBI taxonomy): domain Eukaryota; kingdom Metazoa; phylum Chordata; class Mammalia; order Primates; family Cheirogaleidae; genus Mirza; species Mirza zaza. The sequence goes on from VSMD01104084.1 coordinate 8,060, forward strand.
AGCCCAGTAATGCTGTGTCTCTTGCAAACGCCTGGTGGTACTGCCTTGGTGAACTTGGGTAAGATATGGAAGAATTCCCTAGATTAGCAAAAGATTCCCTAAGGGCCCTAGGCTATGTCTCCTTCTCTCTTCCCTGAGTATCTGTGCTGGGCTGCTGGAGTTGGTGGAGGAGTGATGTGGGCACTCTTTTGTGGCCACTAGCACCAGGTCACACTTGAAACCCATCCAGTCTCCCCCAAAGCCCATGGTGACTGTTGCCTGGCTACCTCTGATATTTATTCAAGGCCTAAGGGCCCTTTAGTCAGCAGGTGGTGGATCCTGCCAGGACTGGGTCTTTCCCTTCAGGGAAGTATATTTCCTTCTGGCTCAGGGTGGGTCCAGAAATGCCATCCAGGAACTAATGTCTAGACTCAGGGACCTCAGGAGTCTGCTTGGTACTTTATTTTACTGTGGCTGAGCTGGCATCCAAGTTGTAAAACAAATGCCTCTGAGCTCTTCCTTTTCCTTTCCCCAAGTGGAAGAAGACTCTTCCTGAGTGGCACTCCCTGTAATTTGGGGAATGATGACACATGCACTGGTTCAGTCACAGCTGCTGGTGCCTCACTGGGTCACATGCACCCAAAGTCTACTGGCTCTGTGCTTGCACCGAGCCCATAATAACCTCCTGCACAGCCCTCTACATCGTCTCTTTCCCTACTGAAAGAATGAGATTTGAAGACTTAGATGAGGAAGTTCCAAGATAGAATTAGCCTGATCCTGAGTCACCATTTGGTGAAGAGCCTGGTATGCATTATTATATGAGCAATGAATCAAGTTTTCTTTTGCTAAGGTAGTGCAATGTTGTTTTATTTTTTAAATATAAATTAGCCTATTCTGACTAATACAAACCATAATAAGAGCTCCTATTTCTTAGATACTTGCTCTGAATTAGGTACTGTGATAGGTGATTGTCTCATATCATCTGCACAAAACATACCCCCTATGGGTATGGGGACCACCATTACCCACTGTGCCCTGCTGGCTCCCAGTGTTAAAGGAATAGAAGATGGTTGAGCAAGGGAAGTAGACCAGATGAGGTCTTATTATAGCAATCAACACCACCAGGATATTCTTGGTATGAAATGGGTTAAATAATAGGATGTTGTAAGTATGAATTGAGAAAATGTGTCTGAGATGTCCAGTGAAGGGCCTAGCATCTGACAGGTGGGGATCCTGTATACATCAAAGTTTTTAAAGAATATGTCTGCTGTCAACCTCACTGGGAAGGCCCTTATGAATTACTGTTAACCACCTACACTTTCATCAAAACAAAATAAAAATCTTCCTGCATTCATGCAAGCCATGCGTAACTACACTGAGACAATTAGAAGACCACATTTACAGGTAACCTGAAAGTAAGAATTCCCGGGATCAATTTCCAGGGCCCTAAAGAAGATGTCTTCATGAAGTATAAAGCTTTTTTCCAAGTTGATGGAATGATAGACCATATTTTAGAGACCATATTTTTCATCTAAAACCTATTTGTTTTTCTTTCAACCCCCTAAGAGGGTCCTTTTAAAACTCTCTTCTTTTAAGCCTCATCCTTTGAGAGTTGCATGCTGGAGGCTGATTGGAGAGTGCCTCAGCCTATCACATTCTCCTTCTTAATCTTCCACTATGGCTCTTCTTTCAAACTATTAACATGTCTCGCTATTGCTAACCTTTACTGTTTTTCTAGCATGTCAGGCACAGACCCAGTATTCCTTTGCACCTATCTTTCAAACCCTGGCCACATTAACTAATCAATCTAACTGCTGACTATGCTAACATTTAGATCATGTGAAGGAACCTGAAATAATTTTTGTTTCAGCCAATTTGAGTGCCTGGTGGAACCAGTCTGGCAGATGGATGTATGAGAAGATGTGCCATCCATAACCAGAGAAATACATCATGTTGCTTTTCCTGTTGGTGAGTCAACTGGACACAGAAAAACCTCTGTAGAAGCTCAACTACTATCTTTTGTTCAGGTTAGGTCACTAGAAAGAAATGTTTACCTCTATATTAACAACAACAATGATGCTTTATCTTTTTTGGGCGACATACCAGGGGAATATTAATATTTTGATGAGATCTAATAGTTTGATTCCATAGATGACATTCTTATACCTCTTATTAATATCATAGAAGTGCTGAAACTAATCCTCTTGATGATAACACTTGTCAATCACCATATGTTATGGGAGGCTCACAAGTCGGGCCTGTACAACCTAGGGTAGCTCATTTGATCCAAATGTCAAGTTGCGATATGCTAAAGATTATATACACATAGACCAAAAGTCTGGACTAACTTAAATAATTGATAATACCAAGTCCTGTTACTGCCAGAACTGGACCAAAGTTCTTTTGTATTAAATATTTCACAACCTATTCTGTTCCCACAGACTGGCAGGGACATACATATGGGAAATAAAAATGTTGAGAAAACTCTTATAGACATTGGCCTAGGAAAAGAATTTATGAAGACCATCCCCCCAAAAGTCACAGAAGCAACAAAAATAAATGGGACCTGACCAATTAAAAAGCTTCTGCACAGCCAAGAAAACTAGCATTAGAGTAACAAGACAATCTACAGAATGGGAGAAAATATTTGCTTTCTATGCATCTAATAAAGGTCTGATAACAATAATCTATATAGAACTTAAGAAAAATCAACAAGATACAATCAAACAACCCCATCAATAAACAGGCAAAGGGCATGAACAGAAACTTTTCAAAAGAAGACAAAATAATGGCCAGCAGAAATATAAAAAAATACTCAACATCTCTAATCATTAGGGAAATGCAAATCAAAACAACAATGAGATGTCACCCAAACTCCAGTGAGAATGGTCTTTATCAAAAAGTCCCAAAACAACAAATTCTGGTGTGAATGTGAAGAGATAGGAATACTCCTACACTGCTGGTGGGTCTGAAAAATTAGTACAACCTCTGTGGAAAATAATTTGGACATACATCAAAGAGCTAAAAATAGAAATATCATTCAATGCAGCAATCCCACTAGTAGGCATCTACCCAAAGGAAAAAAAGACATTCTATGATAAATACATCTGCACTAGAATGTTATAGCAGCACAATTCACAATTGCTAAGATGTGGAAACAACCCAAGTGCCCATAAATATGTGAGTGGATTAATAAAAATGTGGTATATGTATACCATGGAATATTGCTCAACTATAAAAAAATGGTGAACTAGCACCTCTTATATTATCCTGGATAGAGCTTGAGCCCATCCTTCAAAGTGAGGTATCATAAGAATGGAAAAACAAGGGCTACATGTACTCACCATCAAATTGGTACTAACTGATCAACACTCAGGTGCTCACATAGTAGTAATATTCATTGGGTGCCGGTCAGGTGAGGGGTTGGGGATGGGTAAACTCACAACTAAAGAAGATGGAGCACACTATATGGAGGAAGGGCATGCCTCTAGCCCTGGTTTGGGTGAGGCAAAGGCATTACTTGTAACCAAAATATTTGTACCTCCATAATATTCTGAAAAAATAAAAAATAAACTTCAGCCAAAGTCAACCAAAAAAAAAAAAGATTTGTAGATGCCAATGAGGAAGAAAAGGCACAACAAACTCCAGACAGGGAGGTCACAGGTTCCTATCTTACTCTGTCTGTAAATAACACCAGTCTTTTTATCTTATGTGATGATAAAGTATACAAGTATTTCACACCTAGATGGTCAGGGCACTATGGACTTGGTTATCAGATACCCTTTGTTACCAGGTACTCCACTTTAAATGCCAGTCAAATTAAAAACTTGAGCTCATAAAGTGGACCTACACAAACCTACTAGATGTGATATTATAAAACACCCACTTGTATATCAAAATTCTAAGTTTTTGGTGTTCAGGACTTTTTCCCTAGCATTTGGAACTTATGAGATTAAAAAGGCAGTTTTGAATCTCTCCAAGTACACAGAACAAGTGTTTGGCATCACTATGTAATAATTAGGAGCACTTTGATCAAAAGTCTACAGCTTAGCCTCTATAATATTTCAAAACTGCTACATCCTGGATGCCCTGGCAGCCCAATAGGGAGGAGCTTGCATAATTATTGCCAAAAGGTGCTGTTTCTATGTGAACTACTCAAGGTAAGTAGACTGATATACATCTCTTAAAAGATGAGATAAATATTCTTCATCAGATTAATGAAGCAAAATCATTCTATCAGTCTGACCTATTCTCAGAAATGGGAGAATAGTTCAAAGGGGTGTAGGGAAATGTGCTTACATCTCTTCTTTTCTGCTTATTCCTTCTAACTTATGTCCTTCTCTCCCTTTTCAGATCTCATTACTGAAATACTCACCCTGATCTCTATATACACAGCCACTGACTCAGCTTTTCATATGTGAAATGTCTATGAATGTTCCAGATGGGGAAAGTGAAAGAGCTCAGAAAAATTCACCCCAAAATTCACACTTTTGTATAAAGCAGGAGTCCTCAAACTTTTTAAACAGGGGGCCAGTTCACCGTCCCTCAGATCATTTGAGGGCCATTGGAGACTGTGGTGCACATTCCACACATGCACACTGTGGGCCCGGGACGAGTCAGATGCTAAGCAGGACAGGCAGCAGCGGCAAAAGCACCTGGTGGGCCAGATAAATGTCCTCAGTGGGCCGCATGTGGCCCATGGGGTGTAGTTTGAGGACTCCTGGTATGAAGGGTATTTTGAATTAAAGCCCTTAGAGATCAAAAGGAGTTGGAATGAGCTTTCCATCTATCTGCATAAAACCAGACCGATTCACCGAAAAGTACAATTGACTTCCCTCCCCCTCTCCGTTATCTTAACAGATTACAGGAAAGAATATCAAGAATGCAACCAGACCTGGCCTAAATCATTTTACATATAATATCTATCTCTTGGGTTAATTTAATTTCCAAAGAGAATCATTTACAAGTCAATCTGTTTCTCCCCATTAATTCATTCCATCAAGTACTTATTCATCCTCCCCAGTAACCATTTATTGCCCCTAAACAGAATTACCTATATTCCATACTTCCTCCACCCCTCTAAAATAATGGTGTATAAATTTCTGGACCCTATCAGGATACTGAATAATCACTCTGTGATTCTCTTTATGCATACTGTAAGTAAATTTCTTTCTCTTATTAATCTCCCTTATTGTGAGTTATCTGTCAGCAAACCTTTTGGGGTGAAGGGGACCTTTTCCCTCACTTCCACAGAATGAACTGTCTTAATAATAAAACAGTATGATATTTGCATAAATATAAAGAAATAAACCCATGACAAATAAAAAAAAAACAAGAGAGCTTAGAAGTTGATATGTACATATATAAGCAAGGAATTCATAAGAAAGATTAGTGAGGTGAAGATAAATTTTTTAAAATGTTCCAGGATATTGAGCATACTTCAGAGAAAGTAACATCTACCTCTAAACTCACATTATATACACAATTAATTCCAGGTGGATACCTAAAGATAATTTGATAGAATATAATTTAGGAAAATAAGTTTATTACAATGGAGTAGATAAGAATTCTTATACCTAAAAAGCAATTATCATCTAAAATAAAAGATGCTCTTAAAAAATATCCTCAATTATTTCATGTGACTAGAGATATGGAGACTGTGTCAAGTTCAGGTTATGCTATTCCTTTCATGTAGGGCAATAGCTCAGATTCAGAACTGGAATATGGAAGTGTAATAGAGTCTGCCTCTTGACATGTTGTAAAGATTGAATGAATTAATTAAATATGAAGTATGTAAAGTAATATCAGGTTTATACTAACCATTAGGTCAGTATTTTCTAATATTTACAGCTTTTTAAAATTAGCTGCAGGACGTATTATTCACATCAAACTAAAATGCACCACAAGACTATCATAACTAAAACAGCATGTTACTAGCACAAGAACAGAGACATAGACCAATGGAACAGAACTGAGAACCCAAATATACAACCATCCTTATATAGCCATCTAATCTTTGACAAAGCAGGCAAAAATATATACTGGGGAAAAGAATCCTTATTCAATAAATGGTGCTTAGAAAACTGGATATCTACATATAGAAGACTGAAACAGGGTCTGCACCTTTCATCTGTCACAAAAATCAACTCATAGTGGATAACAGGCTTAAACGTAAGGCACGAAATTATAAGAATTCTAGAAGAAAATGTTGGAAAAACTCTTATGGACATTAGCCTAGGCAAAGAATTTATTAAGAAGACCCCAAAGGCAATCACAGCAACAACAAAATAAATACATGGGACCTGATCAAATTAAGAAGCTTCTGCACAGCCAAGGAAACTATCACGAGAACAAACAGACAACCTACAGAATGGGAGAAAATTTTTGCATATTAAACATCTGATAAGGGGCTGATAACTGGAATCTATACAGAACTCAGGAAAATCAGCAAGAAAAATCAAACAACCCTATCAAAAGGTGAGCAAAGGATATGAACAGAAATTTTTTTCAAAAGAAGACAGAATAATGGCCAACAAACATACGAAGAAATACTCAACATCTCTAATCATCAAGGAAATGCAAATCAAAACCACAATGACATATCACTTATCTCCAGTTAGAATGGCCTTCATGAAAACATCCCAAAACAATAAATGTTGGCATGGATGGGATGCAGAGAGATAGGAACACTCATACACTGCTGGTGGGACGGGAAACTAGTACAAGCTCTGTGAAAAGCAATATGGAGATACCTCAAAGAGATACAAGTAGAACTACCATGTGATCCAGCAATCCCATTACTGGGCATCTACCTCCCAAAACAAAAGACATTCTATAAAAAAGGCATCTGCACTAGAATGTTTATAGCAGCACAATTCGGAATCTCAAAGATGTGGAAACAACCTAAGTGCCCATCAATACATGGGTGGATTAATAAAATGTGGTATATGTATACCATGAAGTTCTATTCAGCCACAAAAAAACAATGGTCATGACCTCTTGTATTATCCTGGATAGAACTGTAACCCATTCTACTAAGTGAAGTGTCCCAAGAATGGAAAAACAAGCACCACATGTACTCACCATCAAATTGGTATTAACTGATCAACACTTAAGTGCATATATAGTAATAACATTCATCGGCTCTCAGGCAGGTGGTGGGGGGAGGACGGGATGGGTATATACACATCCAATGAGTACAATGCACAGTGTCTGGAGGATGGACATGCTTGAAGCTCTGACTCGGGTGGGACAAGGGTAATATACGTAACCTAAATATTTGTGACCCCATAATATGCTGAAATAAAAATAAATTAAAAAAGTAAACACCTTGTAAAAATAAAATAAAATGTACCATTACTTTATGTCACAATGAACACATAAAACTGCTGACAAACTGACAAACTATGATACAAGTAATTCTTATCACTTAGCATTGTCATCTCATATTGAGAATAACCCTTTTTAGCTCATATAGATGTGAATAGTTATGTGTATATATATATATATATATATATATTTTTTTTTTTTTTTTTTTTTTTGAGACAGAGTCTCGCTTTGTTGCCCAGGTTAGAGTGAGTGCCATGGTGTCAGCCTAGCTCATAGCAACCTCAAACTCCTGGGCTCTGGCAATCCTGCTGCCTCAACCTCCTGAGTAGCTGGGACTACAGGCATGCGCCACCATGCCCAGCTAATTTTTTGTACATATATGAGTTGGCCAATTAATTTCTTTCTATTTATAGTAGAGATGGAGTCTCGCTTTTGCACAGGCTGGTTTTGAACTCCTGACCTTGAGCAATCTGCCTGCCTCAGCCTCCCAGAGTGCTACGATTACAGGTGTGAGCCACCGCACCCAGCTGAATAGTTACAATTTTTAATAGTTTAAACTCACTTTGTCCTGATTTCCCCCAGACTATCATTTGCTAATAAGAAGTTTTGTGGATGCTATGGATTTTTGTTTAATAAGCACATTTTATTTAAGTAAATCCTCCAGGAATAAATGGAGATTCATTGCCTTTACTTAGAACAAAGCTGTGTAAATGGATATTTGTCACATTTATAAGTGCAGCTCAACAATGTTCCCTTATTGGAAACATCAGTATTTCCACATCACAGTTTCCAAAAGGACTTTAAACTCTCCAAATTCTGTGTATCCTTTGGCTTGCTTTTCTCCTGATTCCATCCTAGCTTTACTAATGGTTTGTTTCATATTATCATCTCCATATTCATGAATTTTCATAACTGCCTCTCTAGGATCTATTTCAGGGTTGTAGGAGGACTTTTATTGACCTTTGCCCTCTTCTTTAATCATAATTATGTAGCACTACCATGTATTTTCCACTTTCTTTCTACAGAAGATAGAAACTGTGTCAGTCTTGACTTCTTTTTTGGAACTACCTTCCACAGAGATGGGTTTCAAGAGATTGTTCACTACAATGGAGTAACTCTTCCCACTTAGATTCTTCACCAAAAGATCAAATGATCTCTCTGTCAAATGCACCTACACATGCACAGTGGGAACTTGATGAGCTCAAGTTAAGGTAATGTAGATTTTCACAAATTTACTTAACTGATACCATACATAATTATTGATTTTAAATTTTATGTCCCATTGTAATAGGAATAATCACAGCAGATGGATTTTCAAGAATTTCTGCTGTCCTCTGTAATTTCTATGGCATCTTATTCTTGATTTCTGTCTCAATCTTGGATTTTTCATCTGTAAGGGCATCACTATTCTTATCCTAGTGGCATTTCCAGAAAAATCTTTACCTCTTCTAGATTTTTTTTGTAGCAATCTTGGGAAGACAAGCCAGAAGTTAACTAGAGAGACAGCTGCTTCTGTCTTCTCTAGAACACCAGGCCAACAAACAGCCATATTGTCCAAGGCTAGTCTGAGAGCCTCTGGGAGAAAAAAAAAAGTCAAAAAAAGGGTGAGAAGGAACAACTTTATGTTAAAATGGGAAAGAATGAGCATGTTCAGCATGGAGGACTCTTGAAGGTAAGAGTTTGATTTTCTGTGGTCTTTTATTTGCTGGAGAAGTCACCATGGTCTTGCATGTCTGATGTCATAGTGTCATCACTGACATCAAAGAGGTTGGTGATGCTAATTTCTTCTGAGAGTCCTACAGTTCTGGTCTGTGAGGTTATCTTTCTGTCCTATTAACACCATCCTTCAGGTTTTGATGTTGATAGTATCAAAAGAAGGTGATAATGGGAAGTTTGTAGACAAAGTTCATGTGTGTGCACAGAAGGACAATCACATTATGAGTAACTTTCTACTCCATAGTGGTTTTCCAATATCAATTTTTAAAAGCATCTCTATTTGAAAGGTAGGAAAATGTGCAGTCTATAATTATTAGAATACACTACTTTTGAAGTACACTATTAGTTGAAATACACCCATGCTGTATTCCGGTCTATTATTAAGGAAATAAGCTTAAATATATAGTTTCATATAAGTTGACCAACTCCTTTTACCTTCTTGTAGGGGATTAGTGATACTAATTAATTTTAGTGGACTACTGGAAATCCCATTTTTATTTTATTTATTTATTTATTTTTTTTTGAGACAGAGTCTCACTTTATTGCCCAGTCTAGAGTGAGTGCCGTGGCGTCAGCCTAGCTCACAGGAACCTCAAACTCCTGGGCTCAAGCAATCCTGCTGCCTCAGCCTCCCAAGTAGCTGGGACTACAGGCATGTGCCACCATGCCCGGCTAATTTTTTTTCTATATATATTTTAGTTGGCCAATTAATTTCTTTCTATTTATAGTAGAGATGGGGTCTTGCTCTTGCTCAGGCTGGTCTCGAACTCCTGAGCTCAAACGATCCACCCACCTCGGCCTCCCAGAGAGCTAGGATTACAGGCGTGAGTCACTGCACCTGGCCTGAAATCCCATTTTTAAATGTCATAGTGAATTCTTATAATATCACCCTAGATTTATTTTGCATATAGGTTTAACTTGCTCAAACCAGATACTTTATTTAGTCACATGTGACAAAATTTCAGTTCTACTCCTCCTCCCAGTTCCCTGAGGGGGTAGATCCAGATATCTACATTATACAATCTCTTCCTGGTGAATAGTCCCTGTAGAACAGCTAGTTACAACACTTGACTTGCTCTTTTGACCTCCACTCCCTATATGGACTTCAGATATATACTACAGTGACATTCTCTCTCTCACAGTGTGACTCCATGGAAATCATGTTTGCTTGCTCTGAACTGACCAATTAAAACTCCCCCTGAGAAACTTTCTTGGGTATACCCCTGGACCCCAATGAAGGCTTAAAACCCATTAGTCAGTCTCTCTCTCTCTCTCTCTATCTCTCTCTCTCTCTCTCTCTCTCTGTCCAGGATGGCTCCCTTTTCCCCATTGGCCCTGGAAGGCATGCTGCCTCTTCTCTCTGGGATCTGTAACTATGATGTTTCCTCGAAAATAAGACCTACTCATAAAATAAGCCCTAGCAGGATTTCTAAGCATTTGTGCAATATAAGCCCTACCCCCAAGATAAGACCTAGTGATGGGCATGGCTCAAGAAATCATTGAGGAGGAAGATAGAAATAGCAAAGAGTTACACAAAATTTTGTTCTAGGAGAGAGCCAATATGGCTGACTAGAGACAATGTTGGACTATCCTGGCAGAAAGGTAGACTATTGGACTTAGGAGAGTGGAGATGAGTCACAACTCAGGTGTGGATCACAGAGAAAGACAACAGAGATGACTGGAGATCCGATGGAGAAAAATCCCTAAGCTGAGAACCAAGTAGATACAGAGAAGATAGTGTCATGGATCAAACCTAGAGAGGTTAGAACCTAGTGAAAAGTGAATGGTTAAGTGGGGTTTCCCCTCCTCAACCTATATGCCATTAAGTGAACAGTGGTACACAAAGTATATTGAAGGTGTTTCCACCCTCCATGATCCCAGGCATGGCAGCTAATTTAGAATGGAGGGGTAAACTCGTGAGCCCTGGGAGTTTGGGTTCATAAGGGACACCCCATTAGACAGTGCCATGAGAGAACAGAATGCCAGCTTTCTTACACCTAGACTATTCCTCTGATCCACATCCCTTATTCATGGTATCTGAGAAAGTAGGTTGAGCTTGGCACAACTGGGAGCCATGGCCTCTCCTCAATCCATTGCAACCCCGAGGGTACTTTGAATTAACATGCTCATGAATGGCTGCTTCCATGTGGTGGGTGTGCACTCTTGGCTGAGCTTGCCATGGAGAGTAATGCCCACCATAATTTGGGAGCTTCCTGCCCACTGGCATTTCATAGTATCATGTACTGTTGGCTTAGATAGGCAGGCCAGTCCCAGTGTCCCCTGGACACAAGAGTGGTAGAGGGAGATGCAGGGGAGAGTTCTTGGTCCTGGACTCAGGTGATGAGGAAGCCCTCATAGACATATCCAACGTGAAAGTGTGGTGGGGTGCTGAGGAATGGGAATCTATGAGTATGCCCGCCCCCAACACCCAATGGAGAAGTGCCATATTGGATAGGGGTTTGGCATTCAGAAAGTAATAGGCCCTTGTTCCATGGCAACCAAATGTCTTGGGCATGCCAGCTGAACTTGAGCAGTGCCCACCCCATTACAACAGGGAGTGCTGCTTTAGGCATGGAATTCATGAGTGGCTATTTCTTCCCAGTGGGAGCATGCCCTAGTGGAGGCCTCTGCAGATAGAGAAGCCCACTACTCTCACTTTGGGGTCTTGTGATGGAACAGATGTGCACAGCTAGGGAACATTCTGTCTGCTAGCATTTCATAGAGAGACATGCTAGTGAGTCAGATAGACAGCTTTGGGGAAATTTGAGAGCTCAACTCAGGTTGTGAGGGAATTCACATGGACTGATCTGACAGGAGTGTATAAGGGAGTTCCATAGTGTAGCAGTTCGGGAGGGTGTTCATCACTCCCTACAGAGAAACTGTGCCAGTGGACAAGGGTGGTAAGAGCCCAGCCCTGGGCCTTGGAACTCAAGATTTTAGGCCCCTTCCTTGGTAAGAGCCTTCCCAGTTTGGAGAGCTTGCTATGAATCTCTAGCAGTGTCTCCGCTGGTGGCTGGAAAAGCAAACTCTGAGCACTGCCAAGTCTTTGCAAAGCATTTCAGGCTCTTGCAATCCAGACATGAACTACCTTGCTCTTTTCCACACCTCAGTGGGATTAGAGATCAAGCAGCCACCTGAAAGCAAAAGGGTCCATCCTAAAGCTTGGGACACCCATGTGCCCCACCTGGGGTACCACAGCTTACCACAGGAACAAAATAACACCTCATCAGCTAGTTCTTTCACATAGACATCCACTGATGATGGGGGAACAAATCTATAGCTTAGGGCTGACCAGAGATACCAGCTGCCAGAGCATCTCAGTAAGAAATAGTTTTAGATGAAAGAGAAAAAATGGACAGACTGACAAATATAAAGCAGATGTGGGTCTGAAGGAAGAGTACCATAGCCTTTGGGAGACTCCATGGGAAAAGTCGTGCAGCAGAAGAAGGAACAATGTATCAACAAAGATCAATTCCCAAAAGACCGGAGCCCAGTGAGAAGGGTCACTGGAGAAGTTTGTTTCTTCCTTCCTCACATCTCTGACAGTTGGTGGATTCCTGAGCTTATGGAGAGAGTCCAGAGGGTGCTGCCTCCAGTGGGCTAGAAACATGTTGTGGAAAGGGCATCAGGATCCCAGCTCCCCTGGAGCCCTTCATACCCCAACAGACCTGAGCTGGGATGGCAGGTGCCATATTGCCCACCATGCACCTTTGTCTTCCCCAGGAGACTCCAACTCCTCATGTTTCATCTTTCTCATTCCCACACAGGTATTTCCCAACTCTGGCCCAGTGGGTCCTATGTGACCTGCGTGATTCCAGTGCCTAGACATTAGGGATGGGCAGCCTCCAAGAGTGAAGAATGGACACAACCTGAGTGCTAGCTTTCCTTCATCCAGACTCCTTTTCTGCCTTTCCCCGTCCCCACCTGCAGCTGCTGAGATAGACATTTGAGGTCCCACTCTGAAGCTTCCAAAGAGAGTGGGGATCACACCTTTCTTCTTGGGGTCCTGTAGAGGACTGAGGAATCCTTACGCTGTGAGCTCCCTGCTTGCGAGCCTACCCTTATGCTGCTTGACCAACAGCTCCATCAGAACAGGACATGCCCCAAGCAAGAGGAACACTGAACATTCTTGGGTACACTGTAGGCAACTTGGAACCAGCATGTTTCTCCATGGAATGGTCAGGGATTGGTCATTTTGGTTGCAGGAGGTGAGGGAGCCCATGTGGGCAAATCAGGTAAGACAGTACAGTATGGGTTCTAGCTGCTGCATACTCATAGGGCATCCCTTCCCCACAAGAGATTCACACTCTCAGCTTAGTCCAGAATCCCTGGTGGGGAAAATTCAGGCTCACAGCAAAGTTGTGGGAGAGTTTTTCTGGCTTGGGCTCATGTCTGGCAGCAGATACCAGGAAAAGAACACAGAACACAAGAGGGGGTGGAGAAGTGAGGCCCATTGAAAATTGTCAGATTGTGAATCTCAGATGGTCCTGCCTCTACAAGCAGGAGGCAGGACCCAGACTTTCAGATTGGGTAGGAGCACTTTAATCCCTCCCTGGTGGATTTGTACAAAAGATGGAAGCAGACATTTGACCTCCACTGAAACACTATCTTTCCAGTATTTGTAAAGCATGAGGGCAAGTTCACCCAATCCACCCAGGTACACTCCCCCACCTGCCTCTGTTGTGGCAGAGAATTAGGACCCACTTGGAAGTTTAAGGGCCTTATTACCCATCTGGGGTATTCAATGGCTTCTCCTGACAGACTAGAGCTTGTAACAGGAACCAAAAAATAGCATTATAAGCTTGTTCCTTCTAGAAAACACCACCTACTGACAGTAAGGTCAATTTGCACAGCCCTTTACAGCATTTACTGATGCAATTTTACACAGTGTGTGGAGATACAAAGAGCAACCATTTGAGAGGGCACATATCCCTCACAGAAAAAAAGCCCCTGCTATTTGGTAAGAGCAGAGAGATCCCAGACTGGGGCCTTAGCCTACAAGCATTTAGGCCCATCTCCCCATGAACAGCCTTCCTGGATTGGAGACCATCTCCTGACCCTCCTACCAATGGCTTTCCCAAATGGCCAGAAAAGCAATTATTGAGTCCTACTGAGAATTTGCAAATACTTCCAGGCTCCCACAACCTAGCCACAAACTGCCTTGCTCTTCACCCCACCACATTAATTATTCTGGAGATCAAGAAACCCCCTGAGAGCTACAGCGTCCCTTTTAAAGCTTGGGACATTCAGATGCTCCTCCTGGGGGAACAGGACTTCCCACAGTTAGGATATCTGGCTCTTCCATGCAAACATAAAAAAGTGACATGGGGAACAACCTTATAACTAAGCATAGCACTTCCTAACTAGAGCAAACAGGTAGTAGCTGATTTGCACTTAGAAGAACCATCCACCATCACTGAAAGTGGAGGGACCTAACTCACTACACACTGTTGGGAAGAGGTGAAGACAGCAGGTCAGAGGCAACCCAAGAGGAACATCAAACAAGCTAGAAAACCTCATAAGCAATAAAGGACCAGCACTCCTTTCCCTGGCATGCTCGGAGATCAATCTTTGGGGACCCAGAGAAAGGCCCAGAAGCCAGGACTCCCTCATCTCAATTGAAAGGCCAGATGAGACAGAATCAATGAAAGAACTATGGAAACATGAAAAATCAGAGCAAAAAGACATGCTCAAAAGAAAGCAATAACTTCTTACCAATGGATATCAAAAGAAATGAGAAGAATGAAATGACAGATGAAAAATTTTGAATATGGATTATAAGGAAAGTCAATGAAATACAAGAGAAAATAGAAACCCAACACAAGGAAACCAAAAAACCAATGCAGGAAATGAATGAAAAATTTACTAGGGAAATTAAATTATTAAAAAAAAATCAAAGATAAGTTTTGGAAATAAAAAATTCATTCAAGGAAATAGAAAATACAGTGGAAAGCCTTAAGAATAGGCTAGATCAGGTAGAAAAAAGAATCTCAGAGATTTAAGACAAAGTCATTGGGTTAAACAAGTCAGTCAAAGGGAAATAATTGAGAAACAAGAGGAATAGGCTGGGTGTGGTGGCTCACACCTGTAATCGTGGCACTCTGGGAGGCTGAGGCGGGTGGATTGCTCGAGGTCAGGAGTTCAAAACCAGCCTGAGCAAGAGTGAGACCCCATCTCTACTATAAATAGAAAGGAATTAATTGTCCAACTAATATATATAGAAAAAATTAGCCAGGCATGGTGGCACATGCCTGTAGTCCCAGCTACTTGGGAGGCTGAGGCAGCAGGATTGCTTGAGCCCAGGAGTTTGAGGTTGCTATGAGCTAGGCTGATGCCACGGCACTCACTCTAGCCTGGGAAACAAAGCAAGACT